>CABFPE010000021.1:182537-227718 GCA_900660155.1 Hofstenia miamia | reverse complement strand
ATATATATATATATATATAGCTCTTCCAAAAAACTTCTTTTTTTCTGTAAGTAAAATCAAAATGTAAAATAGTAAAATATATGAACTAAATTACCCAAGAACGAAATTATTGTAAGCCATCACAAAAAATCAATATTCAATTATTTGTGTCAGTCACAGATTTCAAAGCTTTTCAATGAATATATCTACTATCTTTGTATTAAAATGTTTTTTATTGATGTTTTGGAAAGGAAATGTATAATTGTTGGTAAATTCCTGATGAAAACAAGGCCTGACTGTAAGTTAGGTAATGCAAATCTTCAATCAGAAGGAAACAAGGATGAAGTTTTTTTGGCAGAATATCTGGATCTGGTCTACCTGAACCTCATGTGCTGAATTCCTTCACTAGACTAAAAATCAATGTCAAAAAGTTAGTGAAGGTGGTGATCATTTGTAACTGACTGCTAGTTTACACGTAGTTATTATTCATTTTATTCGTAAATATTAATCGTAAATATACAATTAGTGTTTGAAGAAACTAACGGAAATAAACGAAAATTATTGTTAATAATTCTTATTGATATGACAGTCATATTCATGCTCTGAATTTATTAAATTTTTTCTTCTGTTTTCGCTTGTTTCTGCCCGAAATGGTCTAAAGCCAAAGCCACCTTATCTAAGTGTTGATATAATCAGTACAATAACTTGTCCGAGAGTCAATGCTAAGGTCTGTTAAAATTGTTTGAAACTTGTGGTTTTAAAACACCCCTTCTATGCAAAATATGTAGAAAATAAGGAAAATTGGCAAATAATGATTCAATACTAATACCCACTTTTACCACATGGGATACCAAATCGGTGAATAAACGAAGAAATTCGTTTAGGATAGGGCTGTACGGCACAGAGGTGGAATCGGGCCAAACCCGATTTGGTCAACCCGAACTCGAAATGAAAATTTTAACCAGATTTCAGGCTGAATTTAAAAAATCAAGTATTAAATTGATAAAAATTATAATTCTTTAAATGTGTATTTTAAATTTAAATTTTTTTAATGCTTTGAAAAAGAATTTAGCATTTCTAAGGCTTCTATAGTGTCAGCTGCTAGTGAATAGCGTTTTTCAGTTACAGTAAGCAGACAAGAAGAGAAGCCTCTCTCAGATCGATCATGTGCCTCTTTAAAAACAAATCGAGATGAAAATCTTTTTATTTCAGAAGATAATTCATTCATAACATAGATGCATGACAAAATGTCTATAAATCCAAAACTCTAGTTCATATTCTTTGTTCAAGTCATTCGTGCTGCTTATTAGACTTAGAAATTATCATTATGAATGCGCTGATACGAGTTAGTATTTTTTAATCCAACTTAATTGTTTGGCAAACAATCTAACTCTAACACCAAATTGATATGTCCTTGATATTGTACACATTACAATGATCACAAAAAATTACAATATTATTATTATTACATCTTATTAACCCTAAGAAAAAAATTTGAACCCGATCTCAACCCGTTTTGCTTACCAGTTCTATCCACGTGTTTCGTTTGGTTACAAGTACAAGTTCTACGGGATACGGGTAAATAAAACAAATAACGGGCAAAATGGAAAAGGAATACGTTCTTAAATTAATTATTCTTAAAGAAGAGAGTTGTCCTTAAACGATCACAAACACACATTTAAATGAGCTTTGTCAATAAATGAAAACTGAAGTAAAGCATTTGAATGCACAACAAAATTAAAGATTTATCGTTCATGTATTTTTAGGATGCAATTTTAACCAAAGTTCATCCGATGAACTAATTTTTATGGTGAAGTTTTACAAATGTACCAATAGTTGCAATTTTAATGTATTTTCTTAAACTTAGTGGTAAACTTTTTGAAAATTGAAGCTTGAATCAACATATATTTTGCATTTTATAACTGGGTTTGAATTTTGTAATGATAAATATGTTCGGGTATGGGCATTAGTGCAACGCTGAACGAGTTTTCTATACAATACTTGCGATTCAAAGAATACTTTTTTATACCTTACCCACCCGTACTAGAAAGAATGTTCTAGCCATACTCGAAAATGAGATTTTCTTTGTTGCTATCAAATAATTTAAGAAATTTCAATAAAATTTTGAACGCAATTCAAGTTTGTTATAAATAAATTTTTTTATTTAAAATTCACATAATTGTGAATGAAAATAAACTTACAATTACCTGCACGCACAAGGTACCAGCACTAAAGATTACTAATTTCAGGTATCGGGTGTATACCGATATGTGATTTAGTAAGACAGGCCGGTAGCGTTTGCAAATTTGCCTATCCGCACAGCACTAGTTTACTGATATTAATACATTAGTTGTTGAAATTTAACATACGGTTATTTGCAATTTGTTTCGTTGACAAAATGACCTTCAAATAGACAGACATTGTTCGATTCATCTTCTTCCAGCAACAATATTTACTCCGTCGCGTTCAAAGAATAAAGATGTGCGAGATGTAGTAGGGGAAATATCACCTCGGTGCATCTCTACACAATGCGGTAGCGTTCCATTTTAGTGTGAAAAACATTTATTGTTTCATTTTAGTATTTTTTATTTTTTATTTGTTTTGTATTTATATACTTTAAGGTTGTGTCACAATTTTATCATAAGGACTTTACAAATGTGCGTTGTACATTGGTAAAAATTTCCAGTGATGTGTTGTAGTAGAATCCATGGGTAGGATAAATTTAATTGTGTTGCGGCGGTTTGTCCAAAAATATTTTAGAATTTTTTTACTTTACAACCATGCTAAAAAAACTTCCAAGTTCAGTTTTTCATGTCTAAACAAACTTTGAAATATGTTTTTGACCAAAAAACATTTTTTCTTATGTGCCATTCTAATTACTAAGCTTCAAGTGACAGGTTGTTATAAACGTTAGACATGTAGAATTTGAGCAAAAGCGCATTTGCCTTGCTGCTTTCAAATGCTGAAGTAAATGAGTTTGTTCTTCTTGTGTAACTGATACAAATTAAACCTTTCAAAACAATAAAGCATTTCCATCCATTTCAAACATGCAGAATACAGATACAATTTGAAATAGTTTAAATAATAATGATGTTTTTGTTATAAGTATTGCTAAGACAAACAGTCCAGAAAGAATTATCTTAACAGCTGTGCTAGACAAAGAATTCAATGAAATTTGCATACAATGTTTATGCTCAAATATGTCTAAAGTAAGCATTTTAGGTCGTCAAAACCATTAAGCAGACTACATCTTTCACCTGAGAACATTATTATGTGGGTTCCGGGCCATACCCTAATAATTAGTAGGATTCTTCTTTGTTGCACTTTTTAAACTAGTAGCTTATAGAAGGGTCTTTGGCACCATATGAATATTCATTATTTAAGTAATATAATATATCAGATTCTATAACGTACCGCCAATGAATATTAATGACGATAGTGCTAAATAAGCAATTAATGGCCGCCATGATAAGACTGAAGATATTGTATTCAACGAGTAATGGGACGTTTTCACCCGTTGACGGCATCAACTTCACGATAATTAGTAGAGGCATTGTGAAGGCCTAAAAAATATTCAGATTGGCAAACAGAGATAAAAATTGCTCGATTTTTAAAAAATGAGATTGGTAAGTGCTCTCCTTAGTTGCAACATACTGCACTTTGCAATTTTTAGTTAAATTTTTGCAGGTAATGAAATTGATACATTAAAATTAATATTTTTGAATAATTTTATTACATTTAAAAGAAGCAAAAAATTAGATTGCATAGCTGCTTCGCATAGATGACATTTTATAATCAAACAACAGACTAACAATGCAAACAAACCAAATGTCAGGAATCAGAAAGATTGATTAATGTTAAGCAATAAAAGATGCTTGTCCAGCCTATTTATAAATTGACTTTTGTAAATTGTGGCCCATAAAAAGTACTTCATAATCAACATGAAATATACTAAAACTTCAACCTTGAAATTATCTTAATTGAAATTTCGTGATGAATATTTCTTTGTCTCTTTAATTTTGGTGACTATCTCAGCTAAACCTTGATTGTTTCTCTTGGCTCATTCTGAAGAATGGATTTTGACTCATTTACAGCAGCTACTTTTAGAACGTTTATAGCAACATTCAGTATTAGTGGTAAAACTTTTTGAGGTTTTAAAGCCAGAGTCAGCTCTAATTTGTTGTAAAACAGCATAAATCGATCTTACAGACTAGGTAAAACTGAAATAATTACATTTCAAAAATAAATTTGTCAACATTCATTTATTCGATTATTCATAAATTTGATCTGACGAAAATATGTCTCTATAAATATCAAACTAATATTCAACATATAACCGTATTTATATTAGTTTTTAGTGAGTTACTCTTACAATATAACAACACTTTTTGTTTCCTTGAAAGACTTATACCGCAAAACTAGCATTAATAAATGTGCACTCTGTTTTATCATTCTTATATTGATCAATTTCATATTGGAGTTTTGCGGTTCAAACACAGGCGTGTTATGGAGAGTCATGACAGGTTGTAAACAGTGAAACTAAACCGCATAGAAAAACTCATATACTGTAAATCAATTGAAAAACAGAGAGTGAACATAAGTAAGTAAACAATATATTTTCAAAACTTTCAAGAATTTGCGCATGAAAAAAACCGTACGGCTAATAATTTCCGTGAAACGAGGCCGCAAAACCCTAGTACATATCAAAAGACCTCCTAATTTCTTAATAGGCTTGGACAAAGTTGATCTAAAATACAGACAAAGTCGTTCGTAACTGTAAGTTAGGATTAAATAGACTTGTTATTTTTAGGCTTAAATCAGATACTATGCGATTCTAATTTGAAACAGTCACAAAATTACCAAAAATATGTTTGCTGCTATACAAATCTTTGTGCCTTTGTAGGTTGGCAAAAGAAACGTAAGCGCCGTGATGCCAAGAAGCATAGTCATTGGGGTAAGCAACGTGATTTCATAAAACAATGGCTTTCTGTCCAATTTTATTGTGAAGATTACGACTGAGTGATTTTTTCCAGAGCCAGATGAATATGGAATGTATAAGCTGCTTGGCTTTAGAGCGTATTCTGAAATCTTCCATTCAGTGCTTTCATAAAATGAGTTGAGATCAATTAATGGCTAAACAAAGTGTATAATGTTAACGAGAACACATTGCAACTAATTAGTGGAGTTGTTATCATTAACCTTAATTTGCCCAGGAGTAAGATTTTTAATGATTTCTTCAACAAAGGATATATTTCTTCAACAAAGGCTAATCGTTGTTCTCCCCGATTTCAGACTGCCTGATTATGTGAACCTTTAGTGTTGGGAAAACTTGAAAGACTTTTAAAAATTGGAATTGTTATAAAAACTGAATATTTTCAATTATTCACTATTATATGGGTGCGCATTAACTACGGACGTGCCTAAATTTCTTAATAGGAATGAAGAAAATTTCTACATTTTTAACTTTTAAATTATATTGTCCAGATTAGGGTTAATACGAGTAGAATTTCAGTTGTGGAATTAGTAATATTTGCAGCTGTTATAAAGTATAAGAATATCTAAAAATTGTAATAAAATATAAGTATATTGCCTCAAATATAGGGTTGCTTCTTTGCGACATGAGATCTACCATGACAAGGGAGTTCGTATATTACGGCATGAGTAAAAATGGAAAAATTCTGGTAGAAAATGTTTGTGGATAAGAATCTCGTGGGATAAAGTCCTGAAAATACTATTTTTTCGTATTTTGTGATAGACACAATGGAATAATGAATGTCATATTAGATGTGATATTGCATTTCTCTATGATCAAAAATATAGTTCGCTCAAATGTTATATCTGCAGTTTCACCAAGTAAATGCATTTCAATCGTAAATATTTCTTCAAAATAGAAATTGAATTAACTATTCTATATTTAATCTATGGTTTCTACTTAATTATCTCTGCAGTTAGGATTGAATTAAATTTGGATTAATTTTTCTACGATGTTTTTCAAACATAATATTTATAATATATATATATATATATATAATATATATATATATATATGTGAATTACTCATAGAACTGTAGGATGTTAACACTGTAAAAGGAAGAAACTACATATATTATATATATATATATATATATATATTTTTTTTCCTGTTTGTTTGTAAATTCAAGTTCTAAGTTTTTGAACTTCGACATCCGATTGTCTTTCTTCTGTTAGGACGCAAATTAAAGTAATCTACATCTAATAGTGTTTTATATATAGAGACAATGGATGATGACAATAATTCTACTACAATTCCAATAATAACACAACAGACGCATCCTCATCTGTCGCCTAACCAAATAAATGATTACCACTTTTTACAAAATAATTCATCTGTGTTTAATTACAACAACATCAGTGTATGAAAAAGCTATCGGCAAAGAACACTCTAAAATCGTCCTCGCATTCTTGTAAGAACATCAGAATAGTTCCCTACCAAAAGTAAACTATAATCCTTAAAAAAATCATAGATCGCCATCTGTGTGCAATCTTAGGACCCCAGATGTTTGTAACTGGTCAGGTTCGTGTCCACCGGCCACAGCATTAAAATATAAAAATATATGGATATTGAAGCTGAAAGAATCTCATATAGAAGTATGTTATATTTGTAACATTTCACGTTATATTATTAGAAAAACAAAGAAAAATGAAATGAAATGAAGTTTTGCTAAAAAATTTTAAATATCTATTTATTGTTATTTGACATAGTTTCGACAGAAAAGAACTTGAAAATGAAATATGTTCAAAATGAAGTGGTGCAGTTTGAGAGGCACTTATTGTAACTTAAATTGATCTAAGAAAAAAGTGAACTTTATCCCACAACTAGCCTTGTCGTCCTATAAAAATGGAAAATATTTGAATTAGCCCTTCACGGTTTTAAAAATCTATGCCATAACTTTCTACAATTCAGTTCATAGACCTATTTTGAATTGAATATGATAGATCTACGACAACTACAATGTTCTCCATCACAAGAGTGTTGATTCTACAAGAAGAATGTTTCGACTGCTTTTCTTGAGAACTACAATGTTTCGATATCTCATAGCGATTACCTTCTCTAACAAAGCTTGTTTATATTATTGTATATTCTTACTTATACATTACAAAACTTCTACGTTAAGGAATAATTATGCAAAGTTGACCAATGATGGAAGTCATATTTTAACGAAGTTTACCCTGGTTTTAGAATCAATGCTCAGTTCTAAATTCATTTGTTATGTAGCTGATACGCAGAAACGTTTCAATGCTATTTAGGATTTTTTAATATAGGAGAGGAGAAATTTTTTCAGTAGACATTGTTTGAAAACTGTTTGAGTTTAGCCCTATATGTAATAATGATAAGCCGAAACTACAAGAAGCACATTGAAATGTTTGGAATGCTTAAAATAAATTTAGTAATGCAAAAATAATATCCATTGAAAGAAATTGATTTAAGATGTGTACTTGATCTTGAAGTTGGTGATGCTATGATAAAATTGATACCTCAATATGTGATTTACAAACTGAAAAGATGTTTAGTGTAACTGATATAATTGTTTACAAAAGTCTTTTGCTTTTGGTTGCCAATTTCGTAATAGAATAGAAGTCCTCAATTCCATGCACCATATGAGATTGGGATATCATTTTTTCTTTAGATATTATTGCAAAAGTTAATTTCTAATTTCAAAACGCTAAACTATTTTCGGATAAGATTAAGAGTGTGCAACGGGGATTTTAACGCATAAAGAAATGTGTTACATTATTTTTCATAAAAACATCATATGCAAACATAGTAAATATGGATTGCGCAGAAATTCAGCTTATTTTAGAATTTAATGCATCTTAGACTGATTTCGATCCAATCTTATTCATTGCTAATCTTCAAATGGTTGTTACTGACTCGCTGCCCTTACATTAGAATTGGGCCTAAATTTTCAGCTGGCTTGAGAGTATGATTGGAGACGATATTGAGATATTATATGACAAAGACATACCTGAACATCTACAATTTGGACAATCGTAAGATCCAATTGAACTTTAACCACATCAGTTGCTCGCTTCACTGGACGAGTATAAGCGAGTTGGTTTGCATATTTGGGTTTGTTTAAAATAGTGTCACCCAATCTCTTCAGGTTAGTGTCACGCGCTATGATTTGGCCTGTTGCGGCGAAACAAATCAGTACCAACAGCATATCCGCCTTAACAAACGCGAGTGCGAGTTTACAGTCAATAAAACACGAGTTAATCCAGGCGACACGATATATGTTTCTTGCGACAGTAGCTCTCAACCAAAATGTTAATCCACATATTCCAATGTCAACCAAAGTAAACATTTATTAATGCAAAGATAACTCATTTACTCGGAGAGTATCAAATGATATTAGATTAGATTATATAATAAGATTCAAGTGTAACAGAAACGAAAACATTTTAAACGTGTACACATAATTTTTCCCATATTATACAAAAACATAGAATACATGATGACATTCCCCATAATTTATAAGTCCTTAAATTTATGGCATGGCAATTATTTATGAAATGCTAGTGTATATAAATGTTTATATTTGTTACAATGTTTTAAATACCACTATTTTTACATACTTGAGTGGAATGTTTACACTAGCTATAAGATTTTGAAGAATGCTGTTTTACAACATTGCAGGCATTACATCGGTATCTGGCGACCTAAAATTTATTTAATTCAATTTTATTGAAAAAGTGCATTTTTGCGCTTGGTGGCGAAAGAACTCACTGTCTAGAAATCACATTTCAAAGAAATTTTACGTTGATTTAAGCAGCAAATCATATTTTAAATTAGTGAGATTGTCATTCAGACTAATGATTTAAATTTGAGCTATTTGTTTCATCTGATTGGAAATATATATTAATCCTTTAAATGAAAGTTGTTATTGTATAACTTGCTCTGGAATATATTAAATTGGGAGTTAACCGATTATTGTACACAACAAAATGACAATTATTTTAATTACTAAATTGGTAACTGTCTCAATACTTTTGACAATATATATATGCATATATATATATANCATCTACAATTTGGACAATCGTAAGATCCAATTGAACTTTAACCACATCAGTTGCTCGCTTCACTGGACGAGTATAAGCGAGTTGGTTTGCATATTTGGGTTTGTTTAAAATAGTGTCACCCAATCTCTTCAGGTTAGTGTCACGCGCTATGATTTGGCCTGTTGCGGCGAAACAAATCAGTACCAACAGCATATCCGCCTTAACAAACGCGAGTGCGAGTTTACAGTCAATAAAACACGAGTTAATCCAGGCGACACGATATATGTTTCTTGCGACAGTAGCTCTCAACCAAAATGTTAATCCACATATTCCAATGTCAACCAAAGTAAACATTTATTAATGCAAAGATAACTCATTTACTCGGAGAGTATCAAATGATATTAGATTAGATTATATAATAAGATTCAAGTGTAACAGAAACGAAAACATTTTAAACGTGTACACATAATTTTTCCCATATTATACAAAAACATAGAATACATGATGACATTCCCCATAATTTATAAGTCCTTAAATTTATGGCATGGCAATTATTTATGAAATGCTAGTGTATATAAATGTTTATATTTGTTACAATGTTTTAAATACCACTATTTTTACATACTTGAGTGGAATGTTTACACTAGCTATAAGATTTTGAAGAATGCTGTTTTACATAGAAAGATAGATTACACCTCAATTAATATTTATAAACATTTAGTGACGTTTTTAAATTGGATTAAATTAAAATAAATAAAATTATATTATTTTATGTATCATGTAATATTATAATTTCTTACATTATATTTTTTCAATAACTGTAACACTAGATGTAAGTTTATCCATATCTGTGTGAATTTCAAAAATAATGCCTTGGATTGATCACAAGGCAGACTTTGAAACAAAAATTATCCTACCCTTTCCGGATTTTCATTTATTTTATTCTTTCCGGATATCTATCCTATCTTAAGGGTAATATTTTTCATATTAAATGACTCCTGCATATTTACATCATCAGGAATGTAGGAAATATGTTACTGTCACTGCATCGTAAATATTAATTATTACCGCTATACTATTTCAACCCAAAGTAGTCTATAACAGATAATGTAATTTACAAAGAAGATACTCGAAATTAGTATTGCAAACAATACAAAGGACTATATAAAGCACTACTTTTTGCTATAAATATCCATTAAATTTTATTTAAATGTATTGCAGCAATAAAGTGTCTGAACAGGACAGGATAAAAGAATCGTATTGGATATTATGATCCTTGGCCAATTAATTAAAGGCAAATCTCTATCCAAAAGCAACATTAAGTAAAATGCATTCGAACAAAAAATATTCTACAGCTAGTATTCATTAATATTTCCCATTATTATAAGTAAAAGCGAGTGCCAATGTTTTAACATCTCTGAAAAACTAATAAATAATAAATCTAAATGCTTCTGACATAAAATAATGAATATACACGAAGGTAAGCCAATATAGAATTACTTGAAAGCCCTACTATTAATAAGATCATGTTTACATGTTTTGACTTATCCAGTTTTTAGTTCTGAATGACATCAATGTAGAATAGAAAAATGAATCATTATCATGAAAACCTACTGTAGATTGAACTTATCCATGACCCACTTTTTCGGTAACATGGCATCCAGTCTTATTTGTAAAATGGTTTAAATTTCATTTTTTCGGCCCAAATTGGGCTGAGCCTACAAACAATAGGCTGGCTGGGAACTTTATCAAAATATTCAGCCCATTTTCATTTCTGTCAGCACACCGCATCGAAGGTTTTAATCGTCACCACTCTGCCTCGCAGCTTATAGTGAAATATAAAATCACCTCACTGCGCACCACCATAGCAAGTCACCAACTGAAAGCTTGAAGTTCTTGAAAGCTCTTACAAATACAATCTCTGAAAGCATATTTTATGTGACGTTTCAAGCATCTGCTACATATATTGGTTTTCCTTGATGCGCCGTACTATGCAGTAATTGAAATAATTATTTGCAAATGCTAGCTTGAAAATATAATTTGTTTGCACATCATTTGGAGGAGAAAGAGACCCCTATTACTCTAATAAGCACTTGCGATGTGAGTACAGGATTGACTAAGTAATTATTAAATGGGGAAATCTTTAACTAGTCATAGCTGACCAGTCACCTAAACGCGATTTTCTGATGGAGGAGGCATTCCAGTCATATGCAAAATATTGAAAAATAAACCATAAAATGCATCTTCCCACCATAGTTTTTAATGTTTATTTTTTTATAGAAAATTTCTTGCTTAATCAATCAAAACCAATGTCTCTAAAAACCTGGCACAGAACAACTGAACTTGATCAATTGAGCACTGACTTGACTACAGATCATGGCCAGTATGTCGATTGCGTCGTGAATTACAATATAAATTCAATAAAATAATCAAATATAATGTCTTTAATCTAAAAAATGGGCAATTGGCCCAAATATAGGCACAAACTTTCAGTGCACAGCAAGCTTGCCAACATTTTGGAATCATACTGTAACTTTTGATGAAGTCTAAGATGAATGCATTAAGAAAACTGAAACCAAGTGTATCCCAAGTGAGAAAATTTTCCGATACGCATCTGAAAAGACGTTGACCGAAAGAGATCAAGAAAATAGTTTAAACTCCAAGTAGCTATCGAGCTAAACTCGGTTTATAAAATGATTGATAAGAATGATAAAATTAATCAATTCATTGATAGGTCCTACCTCGTTAACCAGTTATCACCATTTCACAATGAATTGCTAATAATATTTTTAACTGCTAATGTGATTATCTGCTTTGTTGTTACATTAGCACGATACTACAAAGCCACCCATTTAAAGTGATTACAATTCTAGAAGCAACGATTACTTACATAGATTCAATATCACTATATAATTCATTCAATGTCACTAATATTTATTCAATAGAGCAGTGGCGCGTTTAGGAGGGCAGGGGCGACCGCCCCTCTTTTTGTGGCCACCTGCAAACATTCAGAAAAAAGTTATCTTTTCCTCAAAAATGAAAATTGTTCACTTAAATTCAAGATGTTATCAATCGATTTGCTTCTAAAAACAGACGATTGCATTTTGTGTAAGCTTACTTTTGTTCAAAAAACTTTTTTTACAATTTTTTTTGTAAAAATGGGTGTCAGGATGTTGTGACATTGTGAGCATAATATACATAAGCATAGATGTTTGAGATTTGATTCTATATCAAAGCTTGAAGCAGGCTAAAAAATATATTTTCTTGAATTCCACATAAATGCAAACGTTAATTCAGAAATTTATATTTAATATTCAAAAATTTGCATTTCATATTCAGAACTCTAAAATAATTTACTACGTGTATTCCCATATTCTAACCTATTATTGCAAAATTGAGCAATTATTTTACGATTTTTATATTTTAAGTTTGCGCATAGTGAACATTTCATAAGGTTTCTAAATGTGAAAGTAGGGTAAATGCGTTTTCTGTGGTAACTCTTTACGTATGCATTACTTACATACATGAAAATATATGTTGATTCTTACGTTCGTTATATATGAAATTTTGCAAATTTAGTCAAATACAGTTAGTAAAATATATTAAATTCCCCAACTCTTTCTAAGTTTACAACGAAAATGCTTGCCTAAAACTGATTGAACCAGATATGAATTTGTGTATGTGCGATTTCCACAAGGCTCTATTAATCATTCCTATGTTGTACTTGTGGCAGTGAAACAAGTATTTGCAATGTTAACACAAGTTTCTCAAGATTATCAATGTATTATTTTCCAGTGGGTTGCTTGGGATAATTGACAGCCCTGTATTTAGCTGGTATTACTAGTGGAATTATGAAATTTCGCACCAAGCTAATTAGATAGCAAAACCAATATTTATTCATAAAATCTGATCAAATCTAGTCAAGCACTGTTCGACTTGATCTCATTCTAAAATCTTGATGTGATTACGGAACTCAGCATGAAACTTACACGTAAGGAAGTCATCAGACTTTCAAATAATGATAAAATTTCTTAAATTTTTATATTGAGTAGAATACTCTGAAAAAAAATATAAGAACTGAATAATTTTACATCAAAAACGTAATTTACGTTATGAAAAATTGAACAAATAGTATAGTATGAATCTAAGTTCACTTGATCGCAACGGTTACACTTACATGTGTTTTTGAACGAAATTGTAAATATTTCAGAATCAAAATTAAATAGTGAATTTTGCTAAATTTTAATAATAAAATTCAATGTTTAATTATTTTTGTGTAAAATTTGCTGTGGTAGACAAAGCTGGAGAAGACTGTTGATCGACACTCATAGTGCAGTACACATTCCGGATGACGTTGCAGGAAATTTTGTATTTTTGGTGGAAACGGTTCGGTTGACCTGCAGGTTGGGTTGGGCCGGGTTAGGTTGGGTTGTTTTAGGTTGGGTTTAGGTACTTTGTCAACTTGCAATTTAATAAAATGTTTTTAAAAATCATTTCTCCAATTATATATTTTTTTGCCATATAAACAATTTTAACTATTCAAATATGAGCAGCAAACCACTCTTCAATAATTTACCATATTTTAAAAGTATTTATTGAGATCCTGGAGTAATTGGCTTCGCATAACTTCTCTATTTGTTTACTCGGCCAGCTGTCACATGTTGGAAGCGGTTCGAGTCAACCTGCAGGTTGGGTCGAGTTAACAATAAAGAAATGCAGGTTGGGTTGGGTCGAAAGTTTTTACTGACATTTTCTATTTATGTGCAGAACTATATATGATTTTAAAAATATTAACGTTGTTGGATTGCAAATACACATAATGCATCGCAGAAAAAAAAATTGAAACACGATGATGACCTTTTTTAGTTAGGAAGGTAGTCATTCAAAATGAAAAAGGTTTTTAGATGCAAGCGTTAGGAATTTAACTATCATTGTTGCTAAGGGGATAAAAAGGATATTCACTGATGGGATTTATCCTGCTGGATTTAACCAAGCAATTATGATACTGTTAATTAACAAACAAATGACAATTAAGACATTCTTCAAACTATATATAAAGATTATAATTTTCTATGAGTTTGCCTAAATTCATTATGATATTTAATTGGCAAGAAGTTTAAAAATGGACTCTGGAGTAAATTAGAAATTATAGAAAGGTAAACTTATGCAGCGAAGTATATAGAGAAGGCTTCTTAAATTACAACTGCAAGCCCATGTGATGTGTTTTGCATTAAATGATTCATTTCGGTTGGCTTATCAGGCATTTCACTAGCCTGATCCTACAAGATCCAAGGCAAGAATGTTATTCTGTTGGGCTTAGACTTTCTTTTGCATATCTTGAAGCATTGGTTTGGCGTTACGGGTTTGACTTTTTAATTGGTTTAAAAACTATCTAGCTTGTTGGTATCTTAGGACGTCCAACTCAGAATTTTTGTTTCACGCCTTGGATACAAACACAAGTGTGCTGCTTGTACTACATTGGCGTCATTTTTTTTAGATTTAATTTGCTCCCTAATGGTGATTTACTTCGATGACTTCCCCTTTCTTATCATATATACTCAGATGATAAGCAATTGCATTTATCCTTTATTAACTTTCAAAATGTCTGGTAATTAGATACTGATGTTATTAACTGAGTAGCTACACTATTTGTGATATCATTTTTAAAACTTAATGAAGATACAACAGACGTCATAGTGGTTTGTTTTCCTTCTCAGTAAATGGCTTACTCAGTAACTCCTTCATTAGTGGAGTGACAGGACAACGGCAAAAAATCAGTTATTAACTTAGGGTTTGCGATGGACAAGCATTTGCTTGAAGGCCGTATGGATGCATATTTTAGGAAAATAGGAACAAAAATGAGGTAAAGAAGACATGTTGGAGTAGGATAGAAACAGAGCGACAAACAAGGTGTAGGCAGAAGACAATGAATGGAGTATACTGGAGGAATATAGAAAACTGCTACAGAGAAGAGAACAATAACTAGCTACGGAAGAAGGACTAAAGATGGAAGCAAAATCCCTGATAAGGGCACAACAAGACCAAACAATAACGGGAAATTAGGTGAAGAAGCACATACGCAGAAGAGTTGAGGTAAATGATAAGTGTAGGCGATGTAGAAAGCGTTGGAGACAGGAGATCATCTGATAGCAGGATAGGAGAAGTTGGCGCAAAATGAGTATAAGTTCAGACATAACAAAGTTGGACGAATGGACATTATTATTTGAGTAGGCAGCGGGGTTTAGAAGAGAGAAATATGTTGCATGAGCATGAGCTACAGAGAGTCATAGATAATGAGAGATCAAGATACTTCTGAGATCAGCATACAGACTAACAGGGTGATAGAAGCGTGAAGGTCAGACATACTAGTTGTAGATATAGAGTAATGAATAAGAACAGTGATAGACTTAACAGTACCAAATTACAAATATGTTGAGAGCAAAGGGAAAGATAAAATTGTCAAGTACAGGGAGTTAACAAAGGAAATTGAAGGATTGCATAAACTAAAGAAGGTTGAAGTAGTCGCGGTAGTAGTTGGAGCACTAGAAGCAGTAAGAGATGCTTCAAGGAGTTAGGGATACTGAAGTGGAGAGGAGCCGTATAGTACAGAAAGCAGCACTGCCATGATCAGCTAGACTCCCGGAGAAAGCTCTCAGACTCCCTGGGAACTGATGAATTCCAAAAATAAAGATTTGTACCAACGTGAAGCTATGAGAAGAAGGAATGAGATAATACTAATTAATAACGCTTTATTTCCTGTACAAATGCATATTTTTAATTATAAGACGGAAGCCAGAAATAACTGACAAATAGAAATTCAAGAGGTTAAAAAATTAAGATTGTCAATCGAATGTGTATCATTAAATAATCTGGATGATATTGGGATGAACGAATTTCGATGTAATTTAGGTCTGCAATGACTTAAAATGTAGGTAGATCGAGTGGGGTTACTTTTTGAAATAGAACACTGTTTAATCGATGTGAGCAATCACCTTCAATTCAACGAATTGTTTCATAATCTGATTTTGATATGCTTTGTATATAATATCTAACATCATAAAGTATATACTGTACTTGTCTAGACGTGATATTCTATCAAAAGGCTCCGATGGGTTTTCGCAACTGTTCTTCTGTTTTTTATTTAAAAGATACACTCACGCATTAGCTGCATATAAAAATAATGATACATATTGCTGGAATATGAATATTTTCAATTCTTTATTCACCTACTGGAAATAATAGGTCAAATGGCATTTGCGAAAAATCATAAAATTCATGTGTAAAGTTTTCGAAGCACTGATGTACATGACAATTAGGCGACCCTCCTTTATTACAAGGAATTTAATGTCTTTGTATGATGCATTGCAAATAAAATTTTCCATTTTGAGATTCATACAATTAACTCATATATATATAAGGAAAAAATGGTTATATTTATTTGGAGTGTTAACCCCAAAACAGTGATGGATTCTCCAAAAACATTTTAAGTGCTTATAATTCAAAAATTAATAAAGATATTTAATATATTTTTTTCTACTATAATTTGTGACCTGTCGCGAACTTGTGCATGCACCCACGGATCAAAGTCTGCGTTCTTCCAAAATCATTTAGAAAAATGAAGCTTAAAAAACAGTTTTACAAGCTATAGCACAGAACTTTGGAACAAATTTCTATGAAATATAAACATGAATGCAAAATTGAAATGTGTAGGGACCTACATTTATTAATGATTGCTAAAATTTTTGCTAAATTTCCTCAACACATCATTCCTAAGTAGGCATATCAAATACGAAGTCTACCCCATTATTCAGAAATAAACTGAAGGAAAAACATCAAAATTTTGTAAATGACATTAATATTGAACTTAAATATATTTTTCCATATTTTCTCCGGGACCTTACAGATGCTTGTTGATTCTGTGTACATGAGAAAGACAGTAAAAGTATTTTATCGTATTCATTTCGATGATATTTTCACCTGGCTTTTAGACGATGTCAACTAGTTGTGTGTAAATAATCTCAATTGTTTAGTCTGCGCACCAGACATTTGTTTAAGTTCAAGGTTTCTGTTTGGAATTTGAATGCTGAAAAACTAAAAGAAACTTATGAAACAAAGAAAAATGAAAAATAGTTTATTCAAGATAAACATTTTCCTAAAATATAACTTATTTAATGAAAATTGATTAAAACCTTTTTTTATCTCAATATTTTAATGAAGTTCCTTGAAATAATGAAGAGAGCACATAAAATATTTGGTGTGAAATCAATAATGGTAATATATTATTGGGGAATACTTCGAAAAAGTGTATTTATTTTAAAGTAAACGCCTTTCTATCAATGAAAACAAGCCCCTAATACTATACCATCCTAATAATAATTTTCCAATCTAATCCCAATCCCAGGTTGTTTGTTACTCTCATGTGCCTTAGGCATCCTTATTATTTGAATACTAGGCGAGGAGAAAATTTGCACGTTTTTCTAAAAAATTGGATTTTTCGGTAAAAAATAATTAGTAATAATAATCATGTATTTCAAGGATGGGAATAACAACTAGCATAAATGTTCAATGTGCATGGTAGCACATTCTCAAAAAAAATGTTTTCATAGTAGGCTCTTTTACAACTAGCATAAATGTTCAATGTGCATGGTAGCACATTCTCAAAAAAAATGTTTTCATAGTAGGCTCTTTTACAACTAGCATAAATGTTCAATGTGCATGGTAGCACATTCTCAAAAAAAATGTTTTCATAGTAGGCTCTTTTACAACTAGCATAAATGTTCAATGTGCATGGTAGCACATTCTCAAAAAAAATGTTTTCATAGTAGGCTCTTTTACAACTAGCATAAATGTTCAATGTGCATGGTAGCACATTCTCAAAAAAAATGTTTTCATAGTAGGCTCTTTTACAACTAGCATAAATGTTCAATGTGCATGGTAGCACATTCTCAAAAAAAATGTTTTCATAGTAGGCTCTTTTACAACTAGCATAAATGTTCAATGTGCATGGTAGCACATTCTCAAAAAAAATGTTTTCATAGTAGGCTCTTTTACAACTAGCATAAATGTTCAATGTGCATGGTAGCACATTCTCAAAAAAAATGTTTTCATAGTAGGCTCTTTTACAACTAGCATAAATGTTCAATGTGCATGGTAGCACATTCTCAAAAAAAATGTTTTCATAGTAGGCTCTTTTACAACTAGCATAAATGTTCAATGTGCATGGTAGCACATTCTCAAAAAAATGCGTTAATAGTAGGCTCTTTTGCGTCGGCCAATTCAACCTTGCTTTGAAGCAAATCAGTTCAAGGACTTATAACTCAAGGAATATAGTACATAGGATAGACGAAATTAAAGTAAACTAAAAAAACAATTCAAGAGAACAACAAAGAAAGTAGTTTGGAAATTCCCTTTGATATGCTGAATGTGATATTTTTGCACTCTAACCCAGTGTCTCGTTATCGTCAAAAAGATGTGGCAGTGCATACGGCTCTAGGATTAGCATGTGAAAACCTTAACGTAAAAGAAAAACATTCTTTATGCAAAGGCTATTTATTTCTTTGAACTCAGAAATTATGATAGGGATTCAAATTCATGAATATTTTTCAACATACATTTCTGTTTCATAATGAAGCGACGGATGTGCGACGTAGAGGGCAGAAAATTAATGTAACTAGATGAGTAGAAAGTGAAATTATTGTGTTCGGTTCCGATCAAACTTGCTCATCTTGCTTGTGACTGTAACAAAAATACACAAAATTACATAAATTAGGCGGTTTCTCGAGCACCGCCTTTTTTCCACCAAACTCCCATAGTCCCATGGAAGTGGCATTCAATGGAATATAAGATTGTTAAAAGAGAAACCTGGTTAAAATTCATAGATGTTCTTACCAGCAAGCAAGAAATGTAGCCTAAATGTTCCAGGAATGTTTCTAAAGTGTGATAAATGGCGGCGGTGGGAATGTTCTGGGAATGTTGTCATTGTGTGACAGAAAATGTTTTGAGGATGTTTCAGAAAATGACCAACATTATATTTACAAAGATTTCAAAAACTAGGTGCAAGTAGTAGCAATAGTGTTTTAGCATCACTGTAGTCATTCAAATTATGAATTATTTTTCAGTTGCTGACAATTACTATACTTTATACTTTTTCTTGCTTCATCAGGTCTTACTGAAATTCTTTATACATAATGATATTTATAATTATCAATAATGACTCTAATTATAGCTAGCAACAATGAAATTATTTGTAATCTTAAATCAACTAGTATTTTAATTACAAAAGTCTAAAGATATATTGGAACATTCTTGGAATGTTCCATTGCTGCTTATTAACCGCAATCTCTTTGGCAATTATTTAGTGTCTTACGTCATCTATTATTACAGTTCCCAGTAACACAAAAGTACCGTAATTTTAACAGCGAAGTCACTAGTTAAAACATTTAGAAATCAAATGTTTGCATTAATTACCTTATTTGAATGACAAATTTAACTTAGTAAACTTATTGATTTCCTTTTAGTCTCTTAGAAATTATATTCTAATCTAATCTAGTCTAGAAATTCAATCTTGATATAATTGTGATATACCCCGTTAAGTTAAGATTTTTGACACTGTTTCTTTCTAAGTTTTAGCGTTGTATTTTTCATTACTTCATTCTTGTTCTCGAGTCATATCTTTCTCATTCATCCAATTAAATTAATTCAGTTCGGTTTGGTTGACTATAGTTCAAATCTATTAACCCTTTCGATCCGACTTTTGCTCAATTAACTTTCAATCATTTTTTCGGTATCTCCCACTTATTATGACACTCCTTAACTACCATAAGCAAAATTGAAAATTTTATAATAGGTACATGTGTTTTTCGACCATGGGACAAATATGTCCCAGCAGTATTATAAACGTTTAAAATTGATTTTAGTATTTGGAAAATGTTCTTGGCACGTACATGTCCCATTAGGACCGAAAGGGTTAATTATCAAAGCTCATAGAGTTAAGCAATTTATCAAGATTAAGCTGTTTTTCTTCAACACATAAGTAAAAACATGAATGTTCTTTTGAAAAAGAATCTCTTACAATATTTGATTGACTTAATTTGATAAAGTTTGCAGCCAGCCATGAGTGCGACATGCGTTTGTTTGTTGTTAAACACGTCAGTTTGTTTAACCTGCACATCATTAATTTGCGTCTCAGTTTACAAACTTCTATTTGATTATCACAGTAATTGAAAGATTTCTTTGTACCTTTTAAAATGTGGGCTGGAGTCAAAATAGGAGCTTAATGACAATTTGATAACATTACAATAACAATTTTTAACATATTTTAAAATGATGAATAAATACAGGTTGTAATATCCTCTTTTTATATACTTTTGAATTTTGCAGTAAATTCAATCTTTGAAAATTGACCAACTGTTTGTGGCTTATAGAGGTGTGCGAAAAATCATTCTGCAATAAAATGACAGAAATTTATTTAATAAAACTTTTCAAACAATGCTGTAAAATGTTGCGGCGTCGACTTCTAGACTAGCTCTATTCATCCCATACAAAATATTAAAAGGCATATAAATGGGGTAATAACATATGTTCCTATTCAAAAGAGTGAATACAAACACTTTTAAATTTTATCAAAATCTTCCTGAATGCTAAATATTCTAATTTTTAATTAAATGCAGTCATAAGATCTATGGGACACACTATAGTCTAAAAGCTGAATGAAATACAAATTACAAATACTAGATTTTTGAAATATACTTAAAAAAATTTTCTTTTCACCCCATTGTACTGCATGATAATAATACTATTTGTTTGAAGCAAATAGCTTTTAAATTATTGCATCTTCTCTGCCCTGCGCTGCGGTCCTATATCATTTTAAATCTGCTAATATAAATCTAACTCTAAATGCGATTTTGTAAATGAAATTGTTCTTCATTCAACAGGTTCCCATGGTTTTGATCACAACACTATATTAAATAGATGACTTAATGATAAAATTATGAAGAAAACAGAAAATTTGTTTGTCCAAAAGAAAACGTGGAGAAGCAAATGCAATGCCTTCGTTGGTAATACTATAGCACACATTTAACTTGGGATGCTATTCTATTAAACCCAATATATGATGCATTAAAAGCAACTCGAGATCCAAAAGTCATTATAGACTTCAAAAGGTTCGTGATTATATAAACGTTAAAACAATATTTGTGAAATAATAAATTCTATTTGCCTTCATAAAATTTAAAGTATAACAGAGAATTTCGCAATCCACAACAGTGATGCATAGTTCGCAGAAACCGCGTAGATGTAGAGTACAAATTTTGCAGGCATTTTCTGCTAATAATGGATTAATGTTGCAATCACTATTGTGTGGATTTCATTTTGTAACATTCGCTGGAATTTTGCAGCAAATATGTACGATTGTAATACATTAAACTGTTGTTACCTGAAATATGCACATATGCCAAAATTATTCAAATAACTCTAAGATCTTTCTACAATTTATTCCTATGGAATGACAATTACAGAAAAAGGAAGCTGTCTATCTCAAGACAAAGTTGAAGCGTTTGAAATATCGCATTCGTATTAAAAGAAAGCAACAATATATTTAGTTATTGTTCAAATTCTAAATTCTACTTCAGAATAGTTTCAGATCCAAAAATCAATAGTTTTTAAATCTTCGGGTTCGGATTTTGAAGTTTCCGATACGGATCATATCGGATCTTAAAATTTTGGATCTGATTCCATCTCTATATATATATATATATATATATATATATATATGTGCCATATTTTGAATACAATTCAAAAATTCATTTTCAAGTATTTGAAAATTTTACAATCATTAATGAGTGAAAACAAATTATTCACAGTATTTAAATCAACGAGAATGTCAATGCTTCATATTCCATTGTGCATACATTTGAAAACTGTTTTAGAGTTCGTATTCCTTAAATTATAATCATAAGAATCAATAAACTTTCAGATAATTTCCACTGTATTTCCAAAATCAATGGAAAACTCCCTGTTTCCTTTGATGAGTTCTAGTAAAATGGATTTAAAATCCCATGTAAATTGCTGCATCCACTGATGCACATTTTTCGCCTGCTTATCACGAGGATCGACAAAGATATTAAACTCACCGATCAGACGAAGATCGATTTCGCTTCTTGTTACTACCAGCCAAATCAATTGCTCAAATACAGACTTGGAAGGCTTCTTGTTGCTGAGTATGCAACCCATTTCGTACACTTTGAAGCTAAAGTATTTTGCAGGGTTTTGAGCATAGTTTATAATTGAGTATATATGCCTTTTTTGAAACTTACTGAACATGTTGCCATGGTATTTACTTGCGATGGCAATTTGAAGGTTTAGCGCCTTCGGATGTATTTTTTCAAAAATTAACAATGTGTGTTTAATTTGATCGAAGTTTCGATCACCAAGAACTGTCCAAAAAGGAAATTTGGCTTTGTTTTCCAAGGAAAGTAAAAGCAACGCGGCGTCTGACTGAGCAAGGCGCTCATTTACGAAGGTCGTTTCATCTCGCTGTGCAAGCAGAAGATGCTTTATAAAAGAAATGTTTTCAAAGTGTCCAAACCTCTTCAATTTCTTCTTCAATGCTTGGTAAAGCGACTTCCCTTTTATTCGTTGATATTGACACTTCATTAGTTCGATTTGCATGTTTGTTCGAAATGATAAAAGATCAATAACAACAGAATCAGGCACCTTTCCATTTACAAAGTCATCCATAACAAATGCATCATACTCTTCTGTACGCAAAAGTAAGTAATTGATAACTTTGCGATATAAGCTGGAAAACTTATTTTTCTTCAGGAATAAATTTAAATCCTCCTTCAGGTTACTTCCAGTGTTCCCTGAATATCTTTTAACGAGTTGAAACCTTTGGTCGCAATTTATTGTGCAGAGTAACCGAATAAGTTTTTTGTTAATTTCCACTTGTTTTAGGGCATTTGTACCTTGTAAGAGTTCGCACATGTCTGAATTGTAAGATAGCGCATAAAACATTGAATTTTGTGTAATGCTTGGTCCGAATCTAGAAAGCGAATGCCTTGAAAGTAGGAAAGCGCAATTTTTGCAGAGCCTAATATCAGAGAGTTTTTCTGAATGAATATCTTCCAGAACACTGCTTGTTACCGATTCGTAATCCACAGTCATACTGTATGTCTTTCTTCTTCTAGCACTATTGTATGTTGAGGAAGTTATGCTATGTCTACTATATTGTGAAGCACTTCTGCGCATTGGAACTTCACAGAGTTTTCTAACAGCTGATTCTCTCAAACTCTGTAAGCTACCTCGCACACTGCTTTCTAACGATTGCTGTAACTTCAGGGTTTCCACAGTATCCACAGTTTCGCTATCACTGGTAGTAGCTGGTTGATCATAGGTGATAGAATCATGATCAATGGATGCCAATTCGATGTCTTTGCTACCCAAACTTTTACAATCATCCATGTTTACACAGCTAGTAATGTGATCCAACTCTTTGAATGCGCTATCTAAACAATCGGAATCGTCGATATAGAATGATATGCTACGTGATGTTGATGGGGATTGTTTACTCATGACATATGCAAAAGTTTCTATTGAAGTTTGACACGGTTATAAACGAGAAAATGAATCACAGCCGTTCTTAAGTTATCGTTTGTAAACTTGCCTAATCTTGTCATTATTTGCTTTTAACTTTTCATTGGCTTTGTTTTACCTTTGTGTACACATCAGTTTTAATTAAACTAGAGATTTCTAAACCAATCGAACATGATTTCAAAGCAAAATTCAGCATCGTGAATATCAGTGACTAGACAGAGTCAATTAGAATTCGATATGTGGAAATAGAAATCGCTAAGACAGTAGCATACAAACACTAGTTAAACAATTTCTTTGCCCAGAAGTAAAACTTTTTTTATTTAAATAGAATTCTTGCTGATTATGTACATCAAAACACTTCCATTAATTTATGCGGATTATTGAAATACAAAAGACCATCATTAAAAGAATTCGTCCAGCAACAATCTTTAAACAACATTGACTATTACTTTAAAAAGTAATTGTAAAAATCATTCAATAGGCCCTATGTTTATGGACTATCTGCAAATTACCTAATGTACATCATTAATCTAATTTTTGTTCTATTATATTAGTGCTTAGTGTCCACATTTGGATAATATATCCCTATTATTATAATTATTCTTTTCGAAAATTTTCATTCTTCTGATTTCACTTGTGAATGGAAATATTTCGTTTTTTTCCAAATGTAGTTTTTCAAGATATTTTTTAACAAGAGGAATTTTATAATGTAAAACGCCTTCATTTCGACTTTAAAAATCGTAATTGACAAAATTTTAGTAAAAAGGCTGCTGTTAGAGTTCAAGCAAGCCCATCTTGAGTCTAACTATATCTGTACTAATTTCTTAACCCTTATTGGCACGGTCATTTACATATTCTTATTTTGTACGCGTGTAACATTTTGTTACAATAAAGTAGAATTCAGTTTATATAAAAAATTCAAAGAAATACATAATAAAAAAAGTTAGCAAAATAAATACAATTGTTGTTTAAATAATTTCTAATGTTTTGGCCTTATGTATGACATTTGAGCATTTATTGCACAAGGTTGGATATAATTTTTGTCAAGGATTACCCAGAACCAAAACTGAATTCGGAGATTCATCATAAGGCAAAGCCCAATTCTACGATTTAGCCATTTTTGTCTAATTCTTGGTGAAAAACCAAATACTAAACAAAGAACCAAAACTGTCTGTTTAGTATATATTATTCTAGCCGTAAAATATATTCAATGTATACGTCAAAACCCTGGCCGCTATCACCTGACCAGAGCAGAAAGAAGTCAACCCCAATGAAGGATATTTAATGCAGAAAAGCCTATTTATGTGTATGAAGTTAATAATTATTTTGCTAATTCAAAATCTTCAATTTAGGACAATGAGTAGTCTATATCAACAATGCAAAATAAATGTATATAGATGAAAAGGTCTTTCTATTCTGTAGCTTCACTTTGCCATAATTTTCTTTGATGGTCCAAGTATCAAAAAACTGTTCATCTACTGTGAAAGCATCAAATGGTGAATAAAAAAGCTAATACATTCATTGAAAGATTACCAAGCACATCAAATTGCTGCTAATTTGTCAATTTTTAGAAGGTTTAGTATCATATGGATGATTTAAGTTTTCTTCATCTGATGAATATATAATTTAGTAAGAATTCATCCATATCAGTGCCATTGATTTTTCTGCAATGGAATCAGAATGTGTTTCATTGTCACTTATTGCTACTTCATTGTTGCTATATGTTTCACTAATATATATGCTACATGTAATATTATTTGTATCACGGTCTGCATTTAAATGCAATTGCTTTAAACATATGAGAAGCATATAAAAATGCTTTATGATTTGGCATATTATATATAATTATTATATTATATAATATTGTAACAAAATGTTACACCCGTACCAAGAAGGGTTAAGAATAGCATTAATAAAACAAGTTATATGGGGAGGAATAATTCCTACCCCCCTCACAGAGGTGGAAATTTTCAAAACCTAAGTTGAATGTCCAAGCCCGTCCCAACCTGAAGTTATACAAAAATTTTAATTTTGGACACGAAATGTCCTCGATTTTGAATTTAATTGATGACATGAAAAAATTTTAAACACCAAAATATATTTTTGAAAACAAAGTGTGCATTTCATAAATTTTTTGCTGTTTGCCAAATATAGATATTTAACTTTAATTGAACGCTCATATCATATCAAATGTGACGTAAAATGAAAAATCAACACGATTTTCTATCAAAAATTCAATAAACCCTATCCGACACAGATACCTCGATTCCCTCTCTGCATCGCCAGCCAATTTTGTCACTCAAATTAAATTTGAGAACTCACCGCATATTGCACTGCTTTACATAGAATAATTTTACCGCACACGACTTAAATTGTTCGTGTGTGTGGTCATAAATAACTTGGAATTATTGGACATAAGTTGAAAAGAATAGAAAATGAAATTATAAATGACAATACAGTTGTAATGTTAGAATTGAGAGGCAAGAATTATTTTTTTCTCTATCAATGTTTTTGTTCCATAATGATATATCAAAAATTACTTTCAATTTTGAGTTTACGGTTATTATACAAAGAAAATTTTGGTGTTGAGTAGGAATCTATTTTTCAATGTCTGTGAAAATGATAAGTTTTCTCAACATATTAGCAATGAAATTGCTAACATCAAATATCATTTAATGCCATCTTGTGAAATATCCTGCTTAGGAATTCTGCACAAGCATGACAAATTCATGAATAATATGCATATTTTCTGAAATGTTAGTTTATTCAATTTTGACAGATTTTATTTAATATCGAAAAGTTCCCTTGTAGGAGGTACTTAATGTATAAAAAGCTCTTTCTTTGTGCTTCAATTTTCATAGACTTGTTTTTTCATAATTTCAATTATCTTTGGAGCTCTTTAATCTAGCTTCCTTATTCTTTGTGTTGTATTCAGAAAATAATATATTGATTTGAGCCAAAGGTATTTGATAGTATGAATTCAGCTTGTTTAATCTGTGGCTTACTACGCTTAGAATTATATCTATATTCCAATATCTTAGAACTCTGAAGACTTCCAAAGGGATATCTGAAATTGATCTCTTTCAACAAAACGACTAGATTCCATAGTTATTGGAAAACTGCATCTTGATGATTACACAAATTTCTTAAGCCACAGCATCAGGGGCACACGCCAGAATTACTATCCTACAGAGCCCAAATGTCTTCATAATTCATGAAATTTATCTATATAATAACACTATGTAACAAATTTTTGCTTTTGTTCTGTTCCTGGGTTGAAAGTGCTTCTTCCTAAGCCATTAAGTATAGAACAGAAAAAAAATTAGCGTTATTTTTCGAAAAACTTTGCTTTTGGGATCAGGACAATGAAACTTGGAAATTTTTGTGTTTTCAAGAAAATTCTTGATTTGTTTTTAATGCTTGGCTTCTCCCTACTATATTCCTTGAGTTCCACAGATGTCTATGCAATTCTCTTAAGCACTCCTAAAAATAGTTGTTATTGAGTCAGAATTCTCTATATTTTTAAACTCTACAAAGTCAATAAAAAGTAACGCACACTTATTGTAAGCATGCATTTTATTCATTGTAAGCGTGATTTCTATGTACTCAGCCAATAAAATTTAAACACTTGCTTAAGCACTGTAGTGAAACTAACTCACCCTGTACAAGAAAAAAAGCATAGCTGTCATGTACCAATATTTCTATTCATACTGCTGCAGACTAAAAAGATAACAATATTAGGTTGAAGAAGAAAATATGGCATCAAGAGGTTTCTTGCTTATTCATTCTACTAAGTAAGCAGACAATTCCTAAAAACAAGAGCAAAAATGTATTCCATGGAAATATTGTCATGTAATGTGCAGGGCCTGCAAGGCATACTTTGGCCTGTCAGCCAGGGACCAAAACAAATCTTTGGCTCTGTACTTCACATGTGAATATTGTAAGAAAACTTTTGAAGCTAAATTGAATAATTGATTTTTATGAATTTTTATGTGCTATGTTGTGGGTTGGTACAGATGAGAGAAGTGAGCCATAAAGTTTGCTATTCCATGAATTTGGCGAGAGCTGATGGACCACTTAAATAACTGCTATTTCTGTATGGTAAACCCAAAAAATCGTCTCATCGGCAAAATTGCCCTAAGTTCGTTTATCTAGACATACCTTCTTCCATTGCCCTAGTACCGCACAGCTCTGATCTGTCTGTTCTGACTCCTTCTATCTGGCATCAGTCATCTTCAGGAGACAGAACAAGTCAGAGAGCAAGGTAGATACTGGACTACAATTCTGCAAAAGATGTTGAAAAAAGCAGTACTTCTTAAACCAAAAAAAACCTAACTCCTTCCACAAAAGACCAAATTTTCTGTTGGAAAGAACAATGTGAAGTAGGAGCCACTGATAAAACCACATAGAGTACCTCATTAAGCAATTTATCATCTTATTTTAACAAGAAGTCAACAGCATTTCAATACCTCTAAGATTTTTTTCCAAAAAAATCCGAAGTAAAAGTTAGGGCTGGTATATTTATTTGACCACAGATTGAGAAGATCAAAAAACATGATGATTTCACAAAGCTGTTAAACAGGATGGAAAGTGACTTCGAGCAGATTTTTTGCAGTTGTTCAGGGCTTTCTAGGTAATCACAAAGCTGAAAACTATGTGGAGTTGGTGAAGAGTCTCATAAAGAATTATGACAAAGTTTGATGGTGAATGTCTCTAAAAGTCCATATCCTTCATTCACATCTCGACAAATTTAAGTAGAACATAGGCGCTTACTTCAAGCAGCAAGGCAAGTACTTTCATCAAGATATATTGGACTTTGAATGCTAGTACCAATGATATTATAATGACTACATTTGGGGGATATTTTGAGAGAGTAATTCAGTTTAAAATTATGCAACTAGGAAATTTTAATGTTTTTGAATATTATTAAGTGGTTTTTTACTGTTTGTCTATTTCTTGTTAAATTTTTGTTCTTATGTTGTAAAATAAATTGTTATTTTTTAAGAAAAAACATGTTCATTGTGTCGTTCTCTTGTTAGCAAAATTTGTGTTTAACAAAGTCATTTTTTCACATTCCTTAGACATAAGCAATTGAAATATAATACATAGAACCCAGGCAAGGGCGGATACAGAGGGGGAGGCTGAGGGGGCCCGATCCCCTCTAAAATAAGAAAAATTCATTAAAATTGTAGAATAAAAATTACAAATAAAATTCCTCAATACCGTCAAATGGGAACAGATTTTAAAGTTTTTTTCAAAGATCTGGTATTTGTAAAATGTATTTCATTGAATTTTAAACTATAATGGGTCCTGAAATTGCATTTAAATAAAAATAAGAATATTTAGTTTTCAGGAATTGTTTTAAATTTTAAAACTATTTCAATTCACTCTTTTGGATGGGGGTGAATAGTAACACATATGATTTCTGTGGGGTATTTTAATTTAAGCATAAAATTTTAAATTATTTTGCTTTTAAAAAATACTAGTGAAATTAGATGAGCATAGCTACGGTTACCCCGTGGCACATGAACTTATAGTGATTAATTTATACACAAAAGAACAATGTACTATACTAAGCATAGCATAAGTAATAACTAAATAAAATTTTCTCTTCGTATACAGTTTCTATTTTTCAACACTGTTCCTACTTACCCCATTTGATATTCAATAGGTTGGTCAAATTTTTTATACTCAAATTTAACATCATGCACCTACTCCAAAGATCGAAATTTTGAATTGGGTGATTTTCTTTAATTTTATCAACATATTTAGCAAATATTGATTGAAATTGAGAGCAAGCGCACATTCATACCACTAGGTGAAAATTTTTCAATTTACTTAATCTTATACTATTGTTCTATTTTGTAGTGAAAAAACAAGGCAGTGTACCAACAAAGAGTACTAGAAATTGAACACGCCTCATTTACACCACTGCTGTTCTTGCATTTGGAGGAGCATCTCCGTTCACTGAAAAGTTTCTAAAGCAACTTTGTCGTGTAATCACTGATAAAAGGCATACTGACTATTCCATAACCTGTAACTAAATAAGATGCAAACTTAGCTTCTTTTTGTTACGAAGCATGATCTTCTGCATTCGTGGAACTAGATGACACGATGCAATTTCAAGGCTCGAAGTTGATCACCACTTGGAGCCAGCCACTACCTCAAGTGACACTGACATTCATATTTGAAATTAATTTATTTTAATTTTGTTCCAAGATACATAACCCTGACGGAATATTTATTTAATCAGAATTTCCTTGCTTGAACATTTACCTGGGAATGAAACAAGAAGAATAATTGTTGTCCTTTCTGGATTTTTAAAAGAGACTTTTTTGTAAATATTTTTTAGGCACTGGAATGGATTTTTAAAAGATTAATCATTATAATTAATTATGATGTGCCCGAAGATACAAACTCCTATTTACAAAGTGTTGCACGTGTCGGTCGTTATTGAACTAAATGATTGGCAATTACATTCGTTTCTAGTCCTGAAGATACTGCGATTTTAAATCATGTTAAAAACCATCTTGATGTTAGCATTGTGGAATTAACTGATGAATTGGAAATTGCCTCATATAATCATGTGGAAGACAAAGCCTTTTTATGTTGGTATTAACATGCAAATTTTTTGAAACCCACTTGTATTTATGTGTTCTTTATTTGATTTTTCAAATTATTATGTTGTTTAAATAAGATTTTATTAATCGTTGATAACATGTTCCTTTTTTATTTTGTAGTGCATAATGCAAAAATCTCCTAAAAGACACAACATGCTATTATTAAAGCCTAATTTGAAATTTGAAAAAAAATTTCACAAATTCTGTTTCCATTTTTACAGTTAGTAGATGGTGGTGATGTCCATTAATAGTGATGAATTTTAAAAATTGAAAATCCAATAGTCTTATGCCCTCTCTAGTACCCAATTATGCACTTAGCATTTTATTTTACATTTGGCCCCCTCTAAAAATTTTTTCCGTATCCGCCATCGAACCCAGAAACAAAAATTGTGTTACATAGTGCAATCATATTAATCAATTTCTGTAATTCATAATAGGTGTAATTACCCGCATTATTTAAACTCAATAATATATAAGATTAATTCCACTCAATGGGACTCACAATTTCATTTTTCAAGAGGAATTATTAAATTTGAATTTTAAAGAAATTCTGTCAACTGAGAAAAATTCATGAGTACTTTCACTAATACATCCGATGTAATATCATTTGGAAAATTTTTAAATTCAATTTCACTTGAAGAGTTGACGCTCATTAAATTTTGAAGTCAACAAGCTTAAAAATGAATATAGTAATAAAACCACTGAATAATAGTATACTCACAAGCGTAGAGCTCACACTAAACTATTTCAATTGTGAAAATCTAATTTTTTAGGTCAATATAGTGGCCAAAATAAACAAATATGCTAAATTGAGGAATTTCTTGAGTTGTTATCGAAGATATAATTCTGCGAATATTCCAATAACATTGGCAATTGTGTAGTGATTTGAAATATTTTCTTACTAATAAACTGATTTTTTTCAATTTGGCTAAAATCAATTTTTCAAGTGGATGAAAATTCCATGGAAATAATCATAACAATATTGAATGAAATATGAAATATAATTGTATTAAAGTTACATATATTTATTTTAGTTTTTCTATATGCCTTCATCTAATCTATAACAATAGAAAAATAAGGTATTAAGTTCAAATTATGACAAACTAAAAAAATGTAATCAAAGGCATTTTGTGACAACCCATCCCTTAACTTTAGTTTCACACTTAGGAATTATTTTTTTCCTCCTTTGGTAACATGAGTTGGAGTTTTTGAGGTTTACCGAGGAAAAAAATGTCCAGAGATCATCCTACTTCCTATTGATACTAGAGAGTAGGACAGTTAGCAGGGTGACAATCTGCATTTAAGACTCCCTTCTGATTGACAGGGTTTAGGTATAGGCAAAACTAATTCAATTTTATATATTTACAGCAAAAAACATTGATTTGCTGGTCCCGTTCCTTAGGCTGAAATGAAATTAGAAAAATATGTGACTAAAGATTTTACATACTGAACCTCAAATTGAATATTTGCATTTATTTATACCACATTTTATAAGATGCAAACTGTGTAAGGCCCAAAGAACCAGATACTACGACCGCTTCTTTCTGTTAAAAATTTTGCTAAAAATAGACTTAGCGCTAACAGTATATTCTTCACACCGTGGTGACACTTGTGATATTGGCTATATTGTTTATAGAGAGGTTAGTTGTGAATGGGATGTTTCTGAATAGAAACTAGCCATAGCTTAGAACATCCCTAATGATGATAAGCAGAAGCTTTTGACCATGCTTCAAAGCACGTTAAATTTAGAAAACAAGATCACGAGTACTAGTGCAAAGAGAACTATTCTAAAATTTTACGACATTGTTTTTACAGATTTTCAACTTCGTGTTAATGCTTTTCAATAGTTTAAAATTTTTAATTTGATCAATTTCATATATAGTATATCTGTAAATATGGAACTATGCATTCATATACTTCTTATAGATGTCCATACAGTAAGGAAAAAATAGTATTTATTAAGAAATTCAATTCTTAAAGTTAATGCTCCTTTAAATTTGTTTTTCCCAAATATTGAGTTTAAAATTCATGTAGGTACCAAAGTGAAGCTATTGTTTCATAATTTGCCATAGATTTTTTAGATTGAATTTAGGTCAAGTCTGTCTGTTATCTAGACATTCAAATAAGTCAAAATCTTCTGTTTAAACATTGCTATTACCATGGACATCTAGAGGTCCATGCTATTACATAGTCGCATTCCAAAATTCCTTGTAAGGCATTCTTATATGGTGTTTTGGTAAAATTGTCAAATGCTGGACAGTTTCCCAACTGCATTTTATAAATTTGTACATATTTTGTCATTAATAGGTTCAATATTGACGTGTACATTATATCCGGCTACAATGGATCATTCTGGATCTGCAAGTGTGCATTTGTGATTTTGTAATGCATATTGTATGTATGTATATGTATATAATATACACATAATTTGTGCGTAATTTGTAAATATACTAAAGACGATCTGAATTTTTTCCAACTCAATGTTTTCAGTGTTACGAAAGGATTCCGTTTGCCTCCATCGTAATAATTTTTAGGGTTTTGAAATAAAAACTCTAGACACACGATCTCTATCTATAGTTTTTATTTGATTTGAAATTGTTTATTTAATGCAAACAGATGGTCGATAAAATTTCATTGACATATTTTTACAAAATCAAATATATTTTACATTGTTGAAATATTGGCATAAGAATATCACAGATGTTTCAAAATGTACATTAATTATAATACAAAATTATACAAATATGTAGAAATTAGTTTTATAATAAACTAAAGAAACAAAATTAAAAAAACAGAAAAGAAATTCTTTACATCACCAAAGTGATGAAAGCAGGCGTGATGGGTTGCCTCATTGAGCTTGTGCTAATATAGGATTGCACCAGCATTTGAATATTAAATAACTTACTATGTATATATATATATATATATATATATATTTAAGTTTTAAGCAGTACCAATTTGTGTATTTTTTGAAAAATGTTTTATTAATTTTTTTGGTATCAAAACTAAAGCTGGCACATTTTTAGTGTCGCTGGCTAATTTATTGTAGGCCCTAGCATTGACGATACCCTGGCCACACGCTTGATATATATGCATATGCATATACATATATGAAATTTCAAACTTTTGACGAACGATAGGAAATTAAAAATCGTTATTATAAATATGTACATACACATGGGGATCCGTGGGGCGCCATCGAAATCCCCCCAAAAATTTTCATGCAAACATCGGTTATTCTAGCTTCCATTATCAATGTTAGTAGAAACTGAGCTTTCTTCAAATTGGCCTCTTAATACGAAGAAGACAAATCCTATAAACATTTGATGGTTAAATTACGTGAGCTTTCCGCCTTGAAAAAAGTATCAATATCAAAGCGCACTTCGACATTTAAGACTGACGAATGCAATATTTTCATACATTAATTTACATGCTATCATCTTATCCAAATGATCTGAAAACCCTCGTCTCCAAGTGTTCAAATTTACTCCAAGAAAGTAAGATTGAAGATTTGCAAACAAGGCAGATCTCCTTCGTATTTTCATTTCTTATAAGGGTCAGGGGAATCCATTTTTTCAAATTTTACTTATTTTTTGTTATAATTCATTTGAGGTGGCTAGGCTTCAATCAACTACAATTTTTGGATTAGACTTGAGTCATTTTAAAATTTGTGGTTGTTCTTTGGTTGACATATTTGACTCGAGTTTGTGCTGGAAATGTCTAGTCTAATTTGCATCACTTAAATAAATTCTTCTGAGCTTGGGGATTGTTTTAAATATTGACTATTGACTAAGGAACGCCTATTTACAAATATTTTAGATTTTTGTGTTTCCGGTATCCTTGGCAAATGTGAAATATTAATTTTTTTGAAATTAAAAAAAATTGGTTGGGTGAAGACGGTTTGGGTCAATTTTCGAAGATTTTCAAATAAGTCGGGTTGAGTTAGGTCATTTTTTCAGAATCAGAGAATGGGTCAAAAGGTCATTTATCAAACATTTATTATTTCTATCTATTATTAACATAAAATAAGTCTACAAGAACTATTGAATTCATTACGAGGTGGCCAGAAATTAAGAATTGAAATTTTCTTCATTTACTTTATTATATGTCTTACTTGTCCATATCATTTTAACTTAAAAAAAGATTATTGCACAAGTAGAGGTCGTATTTTAATGGTTTACTCATTTCAAAAATAATAAATTCTTCTGGTACTGAATAGATTAGTTAAAATTATATATTGAAATGAAGTCACAGAGATTATTTTCTTATGTAAATTATCTGAAATTTAAACTATAGATGGTCATTGAAAATAAATGCTAATACAATCTTCTCATTTCATGCAAACAGGCGTTAAGTGAATGAAATGACAAGATGATAAGAAATATCTGCACTGCCTAGTGCAAAGAAATTAACGCAAACAAATTCATTCAAATATCTTGGGATGAATAATGAGAACACACAGTCAATATATTGATTTCTTCACCTGGTTAATGCACCAGGTGGAAATATAACCGTATATCCACGTAGACTAAACTGAAATTGTGGTCTTGAAATGCTGCATCATATATTGAGAAAGTAATCACAATCGGGAACCTGTTTGAAAATAGATTTTTTGAAGATTAAGAACTCCAAATCGTGCACCCAATTGCTACATTTTATACACATATTTTAATTAGATAGTCTTCCGATTATAGAAAACCTGAAGAAAATGAAGACTAAGATATTAGCTAAAAATTTGCCATGGTAGTATCAAAATTGATTTGTGATTACTGATAGTACAGTAGTTATCAAATTACCTCATTTTTCATTTTATAAAACACCCATTTAAATATAAAAGGGAAATTATGCATGACATTTTCTTTTTGAATTAACAAAATGTGATATTACATTATTAAATTCAAATCACAGCATGAACATGAATTTCAAAATTCACAGAATAGAACTTAGGGAATAATTTCTGATATTTATGAACGTTTTAGAGTCATCTATTTTGTCTGTTTTGATAGTTTAGAATAATTTGATCAAATGGTGAATTTTATGTTGAACCTTCCGCAAAGTGCACCTCAGTTTAAGCACATCAGAGAAAATTCACACTATGAGAGTATGAATTATATATACAGTAAGTCAATTCAACAATTGTGCAAAGTCTTAGTATAGTATATCAAAATAGAAAGTGAATAATCATTGAAAAATACCATTTTCACACTTGCTTAAATGCACTTTTGATTTTAACACAATAATGGCAGGTAACTCTATGCAATGAAGGATATTATAGAAGGGCAACTACAAAAGAGCAATAAAGCAAATTTAATTTCTAACCAATTATGCATTTTATTCCAGTGAGTTGATGGGAATGAGACGAGAAAAATATGTACTTGAGAATGCCAAAATATAACATAAAATGTGCTAGAAACACAGCTTATAACAGGGAAGCTTTTAAGAAAGGCTAATCATCAGCATTCTAGGCAGCAATAGATCCAGACTGTCCCCCCCCCGTCAGTTCGTGGCGCTCCATACCATTCAGATATAGCGAGGCCAATATTTTTTTAGAACTTGCCTAATTTGACCTTGCTGATGGTACGAACCAATTCCACTTTAATCTCTTCCAAAATCAACAATAATTTTCGGACACCATTTCTGCTAACAAATGAATGGCATCGAATAAAAATTCATAGTGAGTAGACAGGCATATTAGGTCGCAATCTATCATGATGTTTTTGAATAATACACAGCAGGTTTAAGTGGGCAGTGTTGGGCTTGGACCGGTGTTTTTACAAGTCAGGTTTGTACGTGGCAACATTTAAAATTTTTTTTACATTGGAAAGGGCTAAAATATGTATTTATATATGACTATTAAATGTGACTAAATATGTATTTAAATATGCTTTGTTTATCTATATATTATATCATCTTTAATCATAATACTAACCAAAAAACTGTAATGGCGAGAAGAAATTTTGCATCATCACCACACACGGTTTTATTCATTATGATATTATATTCTCAAATATGCTTTGAAATTACATCCTAAAGATTGTTTTGCTCTAAAATAGTAAATTTCTAGGATCATGTGATAGCATTCAACGGATTCTAGGCGCTTATGATGAGAAACAATTTAATGATGAACAAGCTGAGCCACGAATAATGCTGGAAAGCCCTGCAGAAAGCCAATATTTTGCGAAAATAAGCCCTTAAAGTCTTGAAGCAATATTGAAAGCCTAAATAGGGAGGTATTCAAACCAAATAATAATAATAAAAATTTTTAAAATTACTTACTAGCTAAAGGGAAATTGATAATTTCTCTAGGAAAAAATGAACCAACAAATCACACAAACTTTGAGAGAAAATGCATGAATATGAGGATCTCCGAAAGATGAATCGCAAAAAGACATGCACCATACATATTTTTATATGAGTCGCACAGGACTTTTTTAACTCCCAGATTCTTAGAAGATCACAATTTTCATCCCCACCACGTGTTTATATTTCATTTTTAAAAACTACATTTTTAAGCATTTCCAAATTTGAGAACAAGCCATTCTATTGAAAAAGATGCTGTCAATAGCTAATGCCTCTTAAGATGTGCACTCGATAAGGATAGCAGAAGAATAATGTAAACTAAAATAAAATTACCAATGGAAACATAATTTTTGAGCAAAGAAAACGCTTAAAATGATTGTTAAAACTCACAGCCCATAATGATAAGCATATTTACGGAATTAGTTAGTTTGGCATCCGTAGTTGAGTGATAACTTAACCACATTTGCAGATTTGCTCTCGAAGTTCTTAAAATACTTGATCACGTTCTCAACCTACATCTATTTAGTATTTCAATATTAGGTGGGCGATGTCACATTTCAAAATTTACTTGCCAAAAAATCAATTTTGTGTAATGGTTGCAAGATCCATTCTGCTGTAGAAATCGTTCGTAAACATCTGCCAGGCTAACTTGGAGCAAGGACGCCTCTGTTATTTCTTATGATATGGATGCATATGGATCCTCAAGCGGAAAGCAGCACAGACTTACCAAAGAGTCGAAACTTTAAAGTTCAATTATTAAAATGAACCATTAATGAGGCTCCTTTTAACTTTTTTGAAAACTCTTCATTCTCGCAGAATTTTTTACATAGATCTTACAGTCACTTAATAAACATTTAAAATAAAACTAAAAGAAACACAAAAAACTTATACTGAATAAAAAAATAGGAAAAGCAGAACAATACATTAGTTGTGTTTAAACAAGACTCTTTTTATATCAAAATCATTGCTCAAGCTCAGCACGTCGCGGCGTGGCTCGGCTACGCTCATATGTTGGGCTCTTTGACAAGTCTGTAGTACCAAAAAGGCGATGCTAACGCAAGTTATTTAGGTGGAATTATATCCCAAGGAAAAATAAACTGTTTGAATGTATTCCTATACATCTAATTTAGAATTTGACACTATTTTTGATTTTGCTAGCACTTGTTTTAGTGTATTTGGGAACTATTTTGTCTCGATAGTTCGGGTCAAACCTTCCGTTAATAAGCAAACATGAAACGTATTTGTTGCGATTATGTAAACATTACCGTCGTCCATAACCTTTTTTCTTTCTATTGTTCTACTGTAAAATAATTGACTGAGTTTGGTATAAGTGTAACGGCTTTGTTATTCTAGTTAGTTTACGTAATATTTTGATTTGACATCCTTAGTAGTTTTCATTAGGCATTCAAGTCCTCTTGAGATAGCTGTGATGACTATACTCTGTCTAGATTGTTCTCAAATGTAAATATATGTAAATGTTGGAACAAAAATGTCATCATATCCACGGCAGATGAAAGAATACAACTTATTTGCTATAAACTTTGTGAAACTAGAGACATAGCATGTGATGCTAACTCAAATCTTATTTTTCTGCCAGGCAAATAGCCTGGTTAGTGGAGACGAACCCCCTGAAAGGTCAGGCAACCTCTTCTGGACAACAAAGCTAAAAGGGAAATCAGCATATTAAAATAAATTTTTTTATTTCAGCTGTTGTAGCTTTGCTACCAATAAGGTCTATTTTGTCACTTACTTGCCATAACTATATGACCTGAGGCGTCAGAAAGTCCCGCCCATTTATGCAAAATAGAATTAAAATGGTGTGGTCTTGATAAAATTTTAGTTTAAATTTTAAGGAAAGTCGAAACTCCCATCAATCCCTTCTGAATGTGTGTTAATTATATGAAAAAAACCATATTCCCTGATATACACTTTGCGTTAAAGAGAATTTTCTTTTTGAAAGTTGAGTTCAAGAACAACTTAAGTAAGACTGGGTCCATGATGCATACAAATGCGTGTATCAACTTTTAGTTTTTTCACATAAATTAAATTATGCACAATGTTTGGACATACCGCTATAATGACAAAATCAATATAGCATGTTTGTTTTGAAACAATGAATTCAAGCCAAAACAAATTAATTTCTATATCATACTGCCTATAGCTTACACATCATTATATACAAACATTTATTTTGTCAACAGAACATGTATATCTAAACATATTCATAAATATATTTAAGAATGTGACGTCATTTTGTGAAAACATACAGATTTGTATGTTATAGCAAGATAACTTTGAACTAAATGAATATGGCTTAAAAGTACAATGAATTGAGCTAAATACTACAAGTAGGCCTACATTAACCATATCTCGAACTGCTTTTAAAACCGCGTGGATTTCTAACAGCACCCCTTTCATAATTAATTTTATTCATCACCAAGCAGGGAAGCTTGACAGAACTATAGCTTACATCTCACTGGTGCTATGACATCATAGTAAGCACTGACGTCGGCAAATTGACTGCAATAGCGAAACATTTGAGAAATGTGTTCTAAGTCCATTAACAACAATGATATTTGGCAGGGTGGCAGTAAATATTAAACTGAACATATTGATAAAATATTCATTCGATATCATTCTGACCTAGCTTCCTGAAGTGAATTAATCTGTTTAGATATCCATGAAAATATAAACTTTTTAGAAACAATATGTTAATACCTAGAAAAATAGCATAAGTATGATTCTTATTTTTATGTATCTGACTTGCTAACAATATCTTAGGAAAAGTAAAAAATATCAGGCTTATAGCTTTTTTCAAATAACAGATAAATCATTACTTCTCAAGAGGGAGGGGGGAGGTGCTTCCTCAGCACCCTCTTAGCCTAGATATGTATAAATATCAAGTTTTTTAATATGTGGTGACTATAAAGTGTATAATGTAAGTACCTTTATTTATGATTTCTTCTAATTAGCTACAAAAAGAAAACATCAAATAATATATACAAAACTAAAAACTCCAAATACAAATTTTATGCATTTAAAATTAAAATATATTTACAAATTTTCCCGGCCTAGAACTTTATTCATTATTTCCTTTTGTAATATTCATTAAAATTTCCTTAAAATCTCCCTTCAGTTGACGTAGCCACTCAAATAGACTCTTGGCCTGTTTATCACGGGGATCAACAAAAATACTGTGGAAGCGCTCATCTATCAGCTTAAGATCAATCTCACTTCTCGTGATGATAGTCCAGATGAAATGTTCATAGATTCTTTTGCTGTTTTGCTTTATCATTTGGTAGCCCATGTCATATATCCTCATGCCAAAAAATTTCGCAGGATCCATCGCATAGTTGATTATAGCAAGGACATGTCGTTTTTGGAATCCAGTGAACATTGTCCCATAATATTCGTCTTTTAATGCCTCTTTTACCGAGATTCCTCTAGAACTGATTTTCTCAAAGATCAAAAGTGTATATCGAATTTGATCGAAGTTTCTATCACCAAGTATAGTCCAGATGGGTATCTTGAGTTTGTGCTGAAGGGAGGACAAGAGCAAAGCAGCATCTGAGTGCGCCAACCGCTCATTGACAGTTGACGTTTCATCTCGTTGAGCCAGAAGAAGATGCTTTACAAATGTGTGATTATCGGACTTTGCGACTGTCTTCAAGCGATTTTTTAACAGTTCATACAAATTTTTGCCTGTCATTCGCTGGAACTCTCCTTGCATCAGTTCAATCTGCATGTTTGTCCTGAATGAAAGAGCGTCTATCACAAAAGCATCGTTTATATCGCCATTGATGAATTTATGCATTAGTTTGGCATCATATTCTTCAGTACGTAGTAGCAAATAACAGATAACTTTTTGATACAGATTGGAGAATTTACACTTACGAGTAAACATTTTAATATCTGCTTTCAGTTTGGAGTTTGATGTCATTGCATACTTTTTGACAAGATCAAACCGCTGATCTGAATTTATCGTGCAGAACACACTGATCAGGCAATCATTTGCAAGAGGTTGTTGCTCAATACTTGCCTTCTCTTGGAAAAGTTTTTTCAATTTTTCAATAGATTCATAGGCTCTATAGGAAGAACTTTTTGAGAGACTCGGTTGATGTCTTTTCAAGGAATGTGATGAAAATGTAAAGATGCATCTTTCACACATCTTCATGTCTAAATCTTGACATTCATGAATGTCTTCAAGAACCTTGTTTGTAATTATGGAACGACTATGTTTTGATGAAAACGTATTACGCCTTCTAACTGATTTTATGGTAGATGGCGATAGTTCACTTTCCACAGAACCACTAAGGAAAGATTCGTTGGTGCTCGAAATCGTCGGTGCGCTTAACTGCGTTCCTAAACTAGCATATCGCTTCAAAGTTGATGACGTAAAATTAAATGAATTATTTTCACAGTTTTCGTCCTTTGTTTCAGACGTCTTTGACAGTAATTCTAAAGGGGGTGTATCAGGGGAGCTTAGTGAATTGCATGAACTATTCTCCGGAATTATTGAAGAGAAAGTTGCAACACGATTAGGCATCCCCTGTGTTGATAAAGGATTTATATTCTCTTCATCCACAATTGCTGGAGACTCATCATCAATCATTGGAAAGTTTACACTAGCTAGTTCTTCTTCGACATTATCATCGGCATTCTTAGTATTTGGCATATTTCCCGGTGTGGAATAGTAAAGATAATCCCGACTAGTAGAATTACTTGCCAAAGTCTTTAAATCAAGAATGGGTTTTTCCAGACTTCTTAATGTTCCACAATCAGACAGTTCCTCATCTCCTAAATCATCCTCGCTATTCGAATCAGATAAACTCCTTACTGCCGTGTGAAAACTAGCTGTGCTGCAGACTGATATTGGTCTTTGGCTTACATCTGATGTTGACATTGCTTGACGTTTAGAGACAGCTAAATTCTCGGTAAGTAATAATAGCTTCAACTAATTGACTGTACTTTTCTCGTGTTTATTCACCGTTTGCTTATCATATTAGAGTGCACACATGAACGCACGGCGTTTAATCACTCTTGCCAAATGCTTAATTTATCATACACACCTTAGAATGAGCAAAATGCGGGCTTTTCGTGATTTAAAGTAACTCAATGCCAAGAAAATTCAAATAGGTTTTCAGGTTGTAAATAATAGGAACGATTGCGACATTTACTGAAATATTTACAATAGATTAAGGACATCTACAAAGTTTGTAGAGCAAATTCTTTGTCCAAAATTTCCAATATCTCTATAGGTCAGATATTTTTGTTAGTTAAGGCAACTGCACATGCATGTTCAAAAATTATGAGCCCAGCCTATTTAGGCAATGCTAATTGAGCCCATTGATATGGCCTTTGTGAAGAGCAGTTCTAAATTTTACCTTTTACTAGACAATTTTTGAAATTCGACGGATAACACTAGAAAGAGAGGATTTTCGTTATACCAAAAAGTACGGCTGTGCTCATTTTGACCGTTTATTCTCAAATTCTATTCCTTGCATTCACCTGAATCCCTTTATCAATGAAAATAGTAGTCAAAGGTTAACAAAGGTTTTTCTTAACACAATGAAAGAGTTATTAACATTAACTGCCAAAAAATATATATACTCTATATAATAGCTCTAAAGTTAGCGAGAACGTTGGAAAGATATCATTTTCTCCTTGATAATCACCCAACTCAAGTAAGAACTGAGAGGGAATTGCCGTGGTACGGGGAGGCCGTCCTCTGGAACTAATTATATCTACTTAAATGGATAGACACAGGCTTATAAACCACAAGAAATTGTGTGAATCTTGACAAATAAACGGCAAAACCTGTTATTTGTAGTCCAATTGAGCTTTTCGGCCTTTTAGGTAGAACACAACACAAAAATAGTGCATTGCACTTACTGAACGCTATATGCTGTTTTTTTATTGATTGCTGAGAAAAATTAAAAGTCGTAGTGTATGAGGTGTATAAAACATGTACCGATAAAGTTATTAAGGATGCAATACCCACTTGCGGTCAAAATGACCGATGCCATCCTTCTAGTGCTAAAATGAATGAAATTGAGCATAGGCTGCTGAATAATAGTCAGTACAGTTTTACTGAACTTTTTCAAGCTAAGGTGTCTAATCCGCGCTGCTTCCATCTTTTTATATATTTGATTATTCAACAAGTGAAATCCGCATGGCATAAGCCACGCAATAACACTTTTATATGTGCGTAGAAGTATTAAAGAATTGTAAAATCATGAAAACTATATATGAAATCAAAAATTAATCATTAAACAATATTTTTGAATGACAGTATCTTAATTCATCTAGAAGTAAATGGCGTAAGTATGACCCTATCTTGGAAATGCTGAATGGAATCGAAAGACTGCACTAATCACAATCAATCATGCTGCTTTTTAGCATGATTCAAGCTTTGTTTGTTTATGAAATTCTACGCAAATTTCAATTGGAAAACAGTAAACTAGAATTCTTACATTTTTTTTAAAGTTTTCAATCATTCATTTTGGACCATTTTAAATTTAAATATAATCAACAGCCTTGTTAAACATTTGAGTTGCTTTAGTATTTTATAGATGAGGCTACTATTTAACTTTGAACATTTTAAATTGAAAATTTATATTTCCTAAATTTCTACAATAATTTATGTTTTATGTGATTTGTTACAATATTCAAATCATATTATTTCACTGTGATTTAAACTAATTGTATTCTATGACGATGAAAAAACAATGTACTGCTAAAAATTGCATTTATTTCACATCTTCTGAACCAAGACTGCGACTGCAGACATTGTAAAAGGAATATCATACTTTATAAACAAACCAAAATTTCTTAATTTGGAGTGTTTTATGGAGCGAGAGTATCAGATGCTTGAAAATTTATTGCTACACATTTTTATGATATCATAACACCTTCAAAACACATTTATTATGAAAAATAGAAATTTTAAGTAGATATTTACAGATAAACTAGTAGTTATTTATTGATTATGACAGAATAAACCCATAAATCGTACTTAGTAAGTACTTTATCATACTTCATTATACTCTAGATTAAATATGCAAATGCATTTACAAGTGTTTTAATAGTTACACTAAATATTCGGAATAAAATAAATTTAATGTGAAAAAGATAATATTTTATGTATTTTTCGAAATTTTATCAAACCCAATTTGTGTTTGGTACAATTTCAGTTTTTTTGAAATTGTCATTTTTGGAGAATTGCATGAGGTTGCCCACGCATAACAAAAAATTTCATAAAAAATTTCTTAATAAACATAACTTGACCCCTAGAATTTTGAAATATTGCTGAATGTATATTTTTTATATAAATTAGCAATATTATATCCGCAATGCATCAACAATAATAACATTTAAGAGACGGTTGAAACAAAATTTGTTATGTGTTTTTTTGTTCTTATTTTGCAAACTAACGTAATTTTCTTAGTCTTTGTATATATCATGTTGCACATTTGTATTATTTTTGTAAATACTATATGTATATAATTATATATATACAAGGCTAAAATGAAAATATTGCTTTGGGAGTAAATACAAATTTTTATTCGTAAAAATCCTTTGCAAATTCAATATGGATTTGAAATCATGAAACTATTACAAGTTAAATGCCAAAACAAAATGGAATCTAAGGCAAATGATAGGGTAATTTTGTAATTTCGATACTCAACATGGATAATTCTTTTGTTATTTAAAACCAACTCAAAGTGCACGTTGTGTTTATAGTTTGCTAAACGAATATAGATAAAAATAATTCACACTGCTGTACAATAGCAGATACTGTGTATAATATTAAAATAATATAGTCATTAATGACAAGACGTTTCCCTAAGGATCACAATAGTTTTGAAAATATAAATAATAGAATTTTGAGGTTTGATGGTATATATATGTCCCATCAAAGCAAATCCGCATGATATTTCTGTTTGATCAATTTGATCACTAATTTGGAAATATTAATAATTAAACGAATAATGTGGGCAAAAAGGGCGTTTGTCAGCACAATTTCAGGAAACATTTATATGGATTCTAGTTTCTTGACATTCATTCAATCATCAATTGAATAAGTTAAGGGCTGCAGATACATATGTGTACCACCCTAGTGTAGTGTTATAGATGCATTTCAAAATGTAATTTGGTAACTGCTTAGCATCTGCTTAATGCAATATCATACGTTTTTACTACTAAAACAACTTCAGTTTCCTTATGAGCCTTAAAGAGTGAAGTTAGTAAGCTTTGTGTCAAAACTTTGCATGTGTAAAAAGTGACTATCGTTTACAAGAACAATATAAGACTAAAAATTCAGAAAATCTAAAACGGAAAGATGTAAGTGTGCAATCTTCACTAATATCCGTACCGCTCCCTCACAAAAATCAGAAATTTGTGGTGTCCGGATTAAGATTGCGGAAAGAAGTGATTGCTTCTATTGATTAAATTAAAGTATATTTTCTTCTCGCCTTACCCTCATATTTGCGTCGTTGTGCTTATTAATTTTGCTATCAGTTGATATGAAAATTCACGTAATATGTTAATAAGATATTTCTACATTTTACTACTATTCAACTAGAATGCAATAATATTGCAGGTAATAATTTGAATATGTCTTCATAAAACATGCCATTTTCCTATTT
>CABFPE010000021.1:170037-180037 GCA_900660155.1 Hofstenia miamia | reverse complement strand
TTCTCAAATACGTACGTTCTTTTGTTTTGTTTGCTATTTATTTTTGCTGGAAGAAAGTCAATTTTGTTATCTGAAAGTATTATTAATTATTTTGAAGAATGTCTTTGGACATTTATATAGATATAACATTGTGGATGTAGAAATAAATTTTAGACTTTTCTGTATTCATTTTTTTAAAGCTATTATTATTAACTGCTACGTTGATAGCCTAAATAAGTTGTACGTGAAATTTTCTGAGGAATATTTTGTTTATATCTGCCTAGAGTATATAGTTGAAATGACTTAATACTAGAGTATGAATTAATTGAATTTTTGCTTCAGTAGGAAGTTTTTTGAGAAATTTAATCGATATGGCCAATTTTCGAATGATATGATTTAATTGCTTTTCAAAGTTTAAACGTCAATCAAGAATTATTCCAAGGTATTTAACCTTAAACAACCTGGTGATTTTTAAAAAATTTTCATGATATACCATAAAAACTTTTTAAACGCTTATAGCTCAAAAACTATTAATGGTGTTCTCAATCTAAAAGCACCACATGATAGAGAAGAGTCTCTTCTTTCTTTTACGTTCCAAATATGCGCGCTGGCCTTGTCTCATCGAAACGTGCCAATGCGAATGCGCGAAGTTCCCGGTCGCATGGGCCTTCGGCTCCACGTCTTCTGACTTTGCGCACGGCACGCCTCCAAGTGCTCACAACTTTCTAAATACATTAACACTAATTATGGAGAGAATTTAAATCATTTTCAAAAATTCGAAATTTCTAAGAAAACCTGTTAATCTATTTAACAATCTTTGCCACAGCAATAAGCTTTAATAGAAATTCTCAACATTGCATTAATGTATGTTTCCCAATAGACCTACCCATGCCCCAAGATTTTCAAGTTTGGAAATAGGTTTGGAGAAATTTTTTTTAATGTGGAAAAACGGTTTGTTCTTTAAAACGGACGCTATGCTGTTTAAAGTTAAAGGACTCAACTTGCTTTACATGAACGCGGTTAAAATTAAGTTTATTTTGGGAAGAATCAGTAGACTTAACAATGCAAAATTGAGTTTTTAAAGGATTCACTGTTAGTTTTAAAGAAGCAAAATATTTAGCGAGAAGAGTTCAATTTTTTTTGATAGTTTGAATGGCTTTTTCGGGAACTTTATATTTGAATTAAGCAGTGCTGCCGTGGGAATGGGAATTCCCATGGAATGGGACCAATAATTTTTCGTGGGAATTCCCATGCTAATGATGATAAAAAGAAAATTTAAGCTAGATAATAAAAACATTATTGCAAGGAACTTATCTAATATAGACAAGTTGTTGTGGAATGCGCTTCGCAAAATATAAAATCTGAAATTCTGATAAGGTGAAAACAAAATTAATTATTAGCCAAATTATCCGACTCACTTCGAAAGTTTTTTTCAGAGTAAAATGGCCTTAGAAAACCAATTTGTAAGAGAATGGAATATAACGATTGCCCAGTATAAACAAACGGTCACAGGGTACTTGCATGAAATTGTTTCACTGCTGCATTTCGACAAGGAAAGTCAAAATTATGTGAAAACCGCTTCAACTACACCTTAAAATCTACTATGGATAGCGAGAGCCTCTTCGATAAAATGTTTACCAGTCAGATCGAGGCGCCAACACAGTGAAGAAAATGTGATTTGGTGACCAGCTGGAATCAGAAATGCGTCATTTCGAAAATATCCCCCATCCCCTACACGCAAACCAGACCAATGTTTTAGAGCAAATTCCAAAGAAATTCCATGGATTTGTTTCTGTGCTAAGCTTACACTTTCTATACCAGAATCTTCGGCCAGTGTTGAGCGGTTGTTCAGTCTTGCCTGATTATTTCTTTCCAAGCTGCGCAAGAAGATGCGATCTTAAATTCTAATTACGATTACATATATTGATTTCGTCAAAGAATATTTCAATATTTTGTCTGACATTATTGTGACAGAGGAGGAAGTTCCAAAATACCTTGCACTTGATTCCGCACAGTATGGCGTGGTCGAGGATGACGACAGCGCCTGAAATTGAACTATTTGTATGTTTAGATTTAGATTTGTTTAGAGCGAATTGTTTATTTAATCATGTTCACGTGTCTTTGTTCTTTTTTCATATATGGTAGGTTTAGTGTTAATTCTTTTATTTTTCAGTCCCCATGGGAATTCCCACGGAAACGCTGTAGGATGTGAATGGGAAGGAGTTAAAAAACAATTCCCACGGCAACCCTGGAATTAAGTAATATTGTATCATCTACATATTGCATAACGTCACACATTGTTAAATCGGACAAATCATTTATGTAAATATTAAATAGTAAGAGACCCAAAACAGTTCCCTGTGGGACTCCATTATTAGTAAAAACCCAATCTGAAATAACTAGAAATGAGAAATATACTGTCATGAAAAAAAATTAGGCATTTATATTTGTCAATTTTAATTCGTCTGGAAAAAGGAATTTCTGATACATGCAATTAAGATGTAATATATTTGTTCAGCTATTAAGTACACTTTGAGTTTTCGGAGTCACGTTAGCATTAGAGAGGGTTCGATGGATTTGTTTTTTAAACAATGTATCGATTGTATGATTTCATATTTAGTTGCAAAACGAAAGGAGAAAAAGAGTGGAGTTATTTAATTTTTGAAAAGATAAAAAAGGACATTCATACCGTTGTAGTTTCCTAAATTTAGAAAGTATTGCAGATTTATTTGATAATTGTCTACCCATGTTTGAACTAAAAAAAAGCTTAGAAATTATTTCAATTTCTAGTACAGTTTGAAGCTAAGGAGACTGTACTATTATCTGCATGGCATTGATATACAAGGTGTCAAGGAAGGCAGAAAGTCGAAAGTTATATTGTACGCAAAATTTTTCTTACTCAGTGTATAATGATTTGATTCGAGATCAAACTGTATACTTGATTAGCAATTGTGTTTCAGGTATAATTCTTCAATTCAATTATGTCTTGTAGTCAGTGTTTGAATTGAACCAATAATTTATAAAATTACAGAGAGGCAATCAAGCGAAGCCAATCCAACACTATTTCAACTAGTAGTCCATCAAGCCAGCTAATTTTTTAGCAATGCAAAAATCGTTTTGAATAAGTAATAAAAAATAACAAAAATGTGTTTACAAAAACAGTTGAAGCTCAAAGTAGGGGCAAAAGAGGCATTGATAATCTTGAGGTTCTTCAGCTCTACATTAGAGAATAAGAAAAGGCTGCTAACCCCAATCAAATATAGCTGAGTATTAGGTCCCCATCTAAGCCAAGTCAAGCATATGTTAATTATAATTTTAAAGCAGTCAAGCCAAGCCAATACAACACTTCATTAATCTAGTAATCAATCAAGACAATCTATGGTATGATGTCAAGCCTAAAGAAATTAAACAATGATCACAAAGTTTACATAAGGTATCAATGGCAGAACCAAATTTGCTATTAGTGATTATGATTAATGGCAGGCGATACTGAGAGATCTATATCGACTTGTTAATGGGAACATCTAAATTTTGTTTTCTAGAACCTTAGTTGTTATCTCACAACGATCATTTTTCTTGAAAAAGTTTTTAAGTGTTATGTATTAGTATATATTAATACGATTTATTTACTGAACTAAAAAATCTATTTGTAGCGTTTTAATTCAAAATTGTCTAACTCTGCATGTCGGTAATTTATGACAGAGGCAATTTAATCCACTACTTAAGTAAAACTATCAATCAGAAATGTTCATGAAATTTATTTTGCTTAAGAGAAAATAATTTAATCACGTTTGTTATATTCCTTAGCTTGTAATAAAAATATATCAATGCTAATAAAAACAAAGAGAAATAAGATTTTAAATTCAAATTATGGCAAGTTACAAAATGTAGCTAAAAGTACTTTGTGGCAGCCCAGCCTTAATACAGAATGGGCCCCGTCCTGTCCATTCTTCCGTTAACAGGATTTGAGTCGGAAATGGACCTGCGTCAGCTTAATATAATCTTGAAAACTCCATTTAAAATTTTCAATTTCAGTGCGCAGATTTTATTAGAAGTTTCGAACATACCCAACTTTGATTTAGCAGGTCGCAAAATTGTAGAAAATTTCTTTAACAAGTGTGATGAAAATGGGTCGAATTGTATTCAAGAGGATTAGGCAGGCAGAGATGGGGCAACATTTTCTGATTATTGTTTTTAAGGGCAAAGAAAGAAATAAATTTTAAGATCACCCTACCACAATGGGAGATTCTGTTTTCTATTCAAACGAGGAACATTTTACAGAGCATCAGCTATTGTTCAAAAATCCCCCTCATCGACTGAACTACAGAGCATATAGGTTTGTTATCCAGCCTTAATAATGACTGTATAAGTGTAGGGAAAAATAATTGACGGTTAATAATTCATAACATCGACATTCATTATGCTGGCTCCGTTTGCTAGGTTGAAATTGTGATGCTGAAGACTAGGTATGCAAAATATAAATCTCAAATTCAATAGTTGGGTTTAGCTAATATCAAGTATTCAATTCCCCCAATGATGATTTTTCAGAAGTTGCAAAATCTTTAAAATATAGAATTTATCAACTACTTTACTTGTAGAAATATATTTGCAAATATGTACACATACATACATATCGGGCGCTGTGACCATGGGAATTAGGAAATAAGTGTACACAGCGCCGTCTACGTCTGAAATCTGATAGTACACAGCGCTCGATTCAAGTTTGGGCCCTTCTGGGAAGCAGATAAAGCTGAAATTCGTTGAGAGTACTCACTAGAGGTTCAAAAGTTTATGTGCCAATTTTGGAAAGATTTGATCCAAACCCTTTGAAAAAATTTTTTTGAGGGCGTTGTATACACATGGGAGTATGGTGCCACATCTTTTTGCACAATTTGCATGTAATATGAATTAAATAATTAAAATTTCAAGTAAAGCTTTTTAGAAATATGAAACCTAACAATTTCTCATATAAATCAGAAGCTTCAACCCAAAATTGTGATCTGGGGGTCATAATTTTGAAAAAATTTTAATATAAAAATACTGATGAATGCTTCAAACAATATTTATAGGTTAGTAAGAATGTATTTGGGGCATGAAATAAAAGTTGTTCATCATTTTTATGCAAAATTTCCCCAAATTTTGAAATAAAACTTCATTCTATTTTTTTGTACTCAGCGCTCTATATAAATGCTAAGTTTTGTACATACCGCCATATATATATATATATATATATATATATATGGGGGCGCTCCTTTTTTTTCTAATTACGGTTTTTACCTACATTTAAGTTTTTTGGAACAACAGTTTATCCGAAATGTAAAAATATTTCATCAGTTGGACACAAATAACTCAGTTTTATTAACATTTACAAGTATTTTGTTTGGCAAACACTCACATATATTACAATCAAACATGCAAAAGTTTAAGTTTAAATTAAAGTGCATTTACCAAAAGGTTATTGATCAAATGCACAATTTAAGTAAAAATTAATTTTACAATTCTGCAAACACTAAACCTTTTATAAGAAAGCATTTATCATTTAAAATTGTCCAATATTTTTGCAAGAAGTAGCCTTCAATATATGATCAAAGCTTAGTTTGATGTTAAACGTTCTTCCAACTTAAATACAAATTTATCAGCATTCATTCAAATACCGATTTGAAATTTGCAAGTCTTAAAAATTAATGTTAAATGTATTTAGTAATATTTTGTTCAAATATAGGATTAAACTGTATTATTAAGTCTAGATATAATAAATTCAAATTCATTGTATAAAATTTAGCTTTCATTTTGAAAATCAGTGTGTAATTAATACACTCTGTATGAGTGGCGTCAGGTATGAGTGCATCCGCACCCGGTCCAAATAGTAATAAAATATTCTATTCTCCAAAAATAGAAATAAAGCTTATTATAAGCAATACTAAACAAGGTTGGGCCAAAACGTATCAAAATAACAAAGTAATTATATAAACATAGCAAAGAATTTAACTCCAAAATTAGAAAAAATCTTTAATAAACAATTTGAGACTATTTTAGAGATTCAATAGTTATGGAGCAAGGAGTGTTTAATATAAAAGAAGTGACAACCATTTATTTTATGCGAAAAATCAAAATGCTTCATTTATCTCGTAAAAAACGCCGATTTGTGAAATGTGCATACATTTCTGTATCTATATTTTCTCGTAGCGTATTACACATTGCATTACATTACATATCAATAGATGTTGTGTTGGAGGATGCAGAACTAATTATGAGAAGAAACGCGTACATTGCTCTATGCTAATATAAATACGAAAAACATAAATGTATATGAATGTCAGAGATGAACAAGGTTAACAACAAAGTTAAGGTTTTTATTTATTATATTCCTTAGCATTACTTACAATTATACTTTTATATCGAAGTTTTTTTGGAACTGGGTACTTAATAGTTTTGTAGCTTACTTCACATTCAAAAAGTTAAGTTGCGATATGGTGAAATTTTAATTCACCTTACATTCTAAGAATTTAATATTTAGCAATAGTAAAGAATATAGTGTTTTGCGAGCGTGCAAATATTGTGTGCCCATGTCCGTCCCTACCCATTTTGTAAAACAGCGAAGGCTCGTACCAGCATGTTGTACACTGCCTGAACTCCCCCTTTCCGTTAAATATAGACGAGTGACCTAAATTGTGTCTAGTTTCTATTAGAAGCATTAGAAAACAGACTGGACCTTCAAAAAAGATATTAGACTAATATTCGCAAGGTATCTTATATTTGTAATCAAACGCAAATACATCTAAAAGAAAAACTTAACATTCGGACAGCCGAAATTTTGATATCGCTATAACTTCTGTATGGTTCAACTTTGTTCCCCATCTTAAAAAGTAAAAATATCAGTGCAAATTGATTGCTAACCCAATTCAGTCCTCCAATGTTTGGGCACCTGTCCTGGAAATTATTAAATGGAATACAAAATTGAAGATTTGCAAAACTGTACATGGTAGCCGTTATTTCCAAAAAGTTTTTTAAATTCTATTGCATTTTGCATATAGGTAATTCTATTGTTCAGTTAAGCAATGCAGACAATCAGGTTTGTCACAAACCCGAGCCACCTAATTTTTAGCGCAGTTACGCTGATTTTATTTATACAAAAAATGTATCGCTATATGTTCATGATTTTTCATAGATTAGTACGGAAGAGTGTGTATAAAAAAGTATATTAATAATTATTACAATTGTAGATACATTTAAAAATAATAATTCAGTATTTCTATTTAGCATTTTACCAAATGCATGATGGGAATTAGTAAGCTCACTTGGAATTCCGATGATCATTACAAAATCTGCTAATTCTCGTGACTAATTTACATGTTTCTTATTCTTGAGAATGTGGGTACTAACTTGACAAATATCAAGTCAACGTTCTGATTTTTAAGTCGATTGCAAACATTGGTGCTTACATAACTCTTGTCTGCAGAATTTTCAATAACATGCTGTTTTTCAGCAGCTTAGTTGTGGCAATAATTATTTTCTTTACTATCAACTTGCTTCATGCTTGATCTTACAGAGTGTTTTTGGGTTAAGTTAAAAATTGATGAGGATGCCAGATGCAAATTAATATCATCCCAAATTGCTGAGCTAGAGGAAATTGAATATGAACAAATGTACTTGGCTTGGCCTAAGCGAAACACACTCAATCCTTATGAAGGGAAAATTGGTTCTTTCATTGCTGGTAAATACTTTCACTACAGAACTACAAGAATTTCTAATCCCCTTTTAAGGAATTCATGGAACTTCTAAATTGAGAAAATTTCCAGAATCCATTTCATGAATTCCATCATTTTGCTTCATTTTGTTATTTTTATTGCCTTCTACCTGGTAGCAAATGTATTATAAGACTACGAAAGGGATTTGCGCATAATTATGATTACGATTTTTGTAAATTCTCATTAAAAGCCAGCATGTACTTTTGTTGTGCAAATTCTCTTATCGATAATAACAGGCTATTGTAATTTTAAATTAGCCAATATTGATGGCCTGCACCTCCCCAAAAATGGGGTCTAAAGGTTGCAAAAGAGAGCTAGAACTAGAATACAAATATTTGGGAGTTGTGGGGGGGCCGAACTGACATCTCGAACCGTGACCCAAATTTACAGTAACACCACTGCTCTTATACAAAGGACAAAATTATTCTGACTTATAAATATATGGATAATGTCATCTTAATCGAATACAATATATACATTTATTGATAAAAATATTTTTGTAAGGCTCAATTTGAAAAATTTCAAAAATGTCCTAAGAATAATGCTGAGGCTCAATTGATTACTATCAGAAGCATTCCTAGGATTGTGCATTATTTCAATTAACATCTTGTTCGACAGAGCAACAACATAGGTAACAATTTTGCAGAAAAATAATTGAAAAGAATTAAATAAAAAATGTCTTGAGATTTGATCAATAATGATGGTGGCCAATGTCATTGAGACTTTTGATTCAAAGCTTACATATAATAGCAGTTCTGAGCTTAGAGAATATTTTTTTCATTAATCTTCGCGTTTTCGTGTAAATACAATATTGATACTTTGTCGTAAAAACAACCAGTCTTAGAATGTGACTGTCTACTATAAACAAACAGTATAAAACAATCGCGTATGTATGTTGTGTACACACGTTAAGCATCTATCAGACTAAAAACATACAGAAAATTTGAATAGACAATGAAATAGCCGGTTTAATTTAATTTTTTAAAGTTGCAACAAATAAATCGATTTTACTAAAAAAATAGAAAACATGTCAAAGTAAAAAACAACTTTGCCTTAATACTATAAACCGAAAGGAATTTTCCAAAATTACCTTGTAACCCGGATAGGATTAGCCCCGGAGTTCTAGCGAAACCCGAGGAAATTGTAAAACAAACGGCCCGGTGAATCGATTTGACCCATTTTTTAAAAAGTTTGCTTGCAAGGTTTGCTTTCAGTATATCAAACTTAGTCTAGGGATTTTATATATTTCTCTAGTTTTTGAAGGATGCAATGGATTTCAACATTACTTCACACACTTAATATAGATTATGGTATTTTATTTGCAATTTGAATTTTTGAAATCGGCAGCTTTAACTTTAGTTATGACCTTTAGAATAAAAGCACATTTTTTGTCTGTTCTTCGATAGTAAGCAATTGTGTGCTGACGACGAAGAATGTTCTTCACTGACATGAATGCTTCACCTCATTATAGACACGAATATATTTAAGAGATGTGAAATAAAAAAATTATGTTATGTTAAATAATAATTTTTATTAAGTAAAAATGCTAGAAGCGTACAAATACTCAACGTAGCTTCAGCTAAATCAGAGATCGACATGGTCCGGGTAGGGCAGAGCAGGGCCGGCAAGTTTATTGAAAAAATTGTGACAAAATAAGCCGAAATTTCAAAAGTATCTTATTATACGCAACAGAGCTCCTGAAATGGACTTTCACACCCGACTTTACATGATCTGACGTAGGGCTCGCTCACAGTAATTTGAAATTGGGTTGGGTCGGGTACGTTCAGGGAGCAGGCTACGTCGGGTAATGTCAGGTATGATAATCTGGATAAAAGGACACATTTTGCATTTATTTGATTGCAATTCATGTACATTTTTTATCGAGCATTTTGTTTTCTTCGAGTCGAGTCAAGTTGGGTAGTGAATCGGTGTAGTCGGGTTGGTTAAGAGGTTTCAATCGGGTTAGATTTATCAAATTGTATGTCGGATCAGGTCTTGTATAGTTCCTTGATTGAGTGCCTATCGCCGTAGTGCTCGCAAATTAACCCAAATACAGTGAAATGCAATATAATTTATAAACAAGGTACTGGAAAATTGAAGTTACAACAGAGATGGAACCGGCTACCCTCCGGCAGTTTGGAAAATTTCAGGGAAGGCATCTATGTAATTCTTTGCTTACATAACAATGAACCTGATTTTATTGAGATGAGCCCCTTTGTGTACATCTATTTCCTTCACTTGATAAATAATTAAATGAGACCCGGATGGCTTAC
>CABFPE010000021.1:134913-147797 GCA_900660155.1 Hofstenia miamia | reverse complement strand
AGGGAGGAGTGACATACGGGCTATGAACTTTCGTTGTTTGAAAATTTTAATTCTTAAAATCATATTTGAACTACATTAGACCTATCAATTGATAAATATCTACGTATAGTGAGATCGTGAAACAATAATCCTCATGTAGACATACAACACAAATTACAAAACAGCACATAAAATATTCACTGTATGATTACACTGTCACCTTCTGATATTACATTGATATACACATCAAATATTGTAACGTAAGAATCGAAAGTTTTGAAAGTCAGAATACATTCCATATCGTTTGATTTGAATTAATGTATATTACTTATTTTACACGACCATACAAGCAGCCTAGTGTCCTATTGTGATTACAGTAAAATATTAGCAGCAAATCACTTAAAGTATTTTCAGATTTGTTGTCAATGATCGTCATTTGCATTGATGAACAATTTGTCAATGAATAGATAAAAATTCTTCTGGAAACGGGAACTAAGTATGACTATCCTTGGAACTACACTGATAGTTGGTATGTGCACTAGCAGGTTTTCTTGTCGCATCAAGATATTTTAGTTAAATAACATTTAGCTCCGGGATAAAGGGATACGATGCGGGCAAGCACAAACCAATGTGCTTATTTTTATGAGCACAGGCTCTACCCCAGCTCAGAAATATCAATATTTGTATCCATCAAAATTGAGAATTATGTTGCTAACATTACTATTGTTTATCCAAAATCTCATAAAATGCTGCAAAAGTTTATTCAGAACTGAACACATAAATTTCGTAATTGCCTACACGAAAAACATTTATAATTTTACGCAGTGCATGATTCACACTATGAACTATGTTTACACATATGCATGACTACAGCAGTACATATAAACCATTGAATTAAAAATTTATCAGGATTCTTTACATGCATTTGTTAATTTGAATTGACAGGATGAAGTTTATAAAGTTTTATAATTTATCTTTTGAATGAAACCGTTGAATTTGTCATTAGACATTTTACACATAAAATAACTTCAAATAAAACTTACTTTCAGTGTTAAAGGGTGAAACACAAAAAATGGCAATGGCTAACATGGTCATGTGAAAGCAAACAAATTAACATGTTTCTTTATATGGTAAGAATATTCATTGGCTGAATACAATACATCATAAATAAAATACTTACACCTTCATCTTTTGCGAAGAAATCAGTAATGGACTTTGATTTTGGCATTCTTAAATAAAGATTAGTTACATAACACCAAAGAAATCTATCATTTTGAAATTGCAAAATAGATCTAATCATTAAAAAAACACTAAAAGGAAATCAAAAGTTAGAATAGATTTCTGTAGGCTTATATTTTGTCCACACAGCAAATGCATTTAACAAACGACTTCCCAAAACGTTTATATTATAGTTTTAAAATTGCTGCAATAAAAATTTCATATAAACATTTTCGTTTTGTATAACAAACCATTTTGAAATATTAAAAACAAAATGAATTCGTAGGATAGTTGATTTGTAATAAACAGAAACAGGCAAAATACAAATTTTCTCGATTAGAAACCATTGAATTTAAAATTAAAAATTTCGAAATCGAGCTTCACCTGACAGCGAGATGCAAGGAATTCATTATTTCCACAGCAGAGAACATTTTTTATTGTCATACAGATAGCTGCCTTAATACAAACTGTCTCTTAAAATACAACAACCGTGGTAAAATAAACAATTAGGTTATTTGGTAATAAATATTATTCATTATTGCGTTGAATACATAAAACAATAAAGTAAGTATTTGACATCTCAACAAAACTACACAAAAAGGAAAAATTTAAAAATAATTAAAGATCTATGCAAATTGAAATCATACTCTCATATTGTTAGCAGAAAATGATATAAACATTTTAAAATATAAATTAGGGCAAATAAATCCCCATTAACAAAAAATTGCTAAAAAGGAAATATTTAAATCTCTAATCAACTTTTTGAACACAAATGCCATTTTTTCAGCCTATTCCACTCAGAGAGAGCTCTTAGGTTTTCCCGAAGTCAATGAAAAATTGAGCTCATGCTGTTTCTCAAACATGTATTTACTCTTAAAAGCGTGTTGAAGCTCTAAATCACCATTGTGACCAACATAGAAAGAACACCAAAAAATTTGGAGTGAGACGGGTACATTTGATAAAGATTATCAAATATTATCAACATCAGGAGACTGTAAGTACTTTGCTAATATAATTATGCTTCCAAGATTACAAGCATTGAAAAATTAAGGAAAACATGATGCAAATATCGTATCACTAGAGCTAAATGGGTTAAAACGACCAAAACATCAAAAAAAAATTGTTGGTGATTAACCCCAAGAAATCTAATGACAAAACTAAACAGCGCATTGAAAAAATCTACATATATTGTTTGATGTACAAACGCGGCTAAGAAGCATCAAAATTACGAACTATAACTGTACAAGTAAATAGAAGGAAAATATGAGAAAACATATCTTGACCTTTCAAATCATGCAACATGATTTCACACTGCATAACTATTGTAAAATACCAAAATAAATCAGACTTCACATCATTTCAGAGACATAACTAAGCACCAAAGTTCTAGAATTTTAGGAAAAATCAGGCTTGCTTATGGAAATACGATTCTCTTCCATTTCCTTTTTTCACAACTATTTTAGAAACATTTCCACATTTTTGCATCAATTTCTACATCTTTCGCTAACTCTTAGAGCTAGTGGATAGGGTATACGAGACAATAATTTGAAGTTTCACTCCTATATTGGATTTGGACCCATCTTAATTCCATGAAATTTTCTGATCCGATAGTTCTAGTAGTACAATAGCATAACTTCTGTTTTGATCAAAACTGGAAGCATTACATTGTGTGATATAAAAATCAGTTAACTGATTTTGCTTGTTGATAATGTCTAGGACTATATGAGGCATTAGGCTATTGAAGTTAAATCTCTGCTGCTCATTTCCAAAGATAATTCATTAATCTCAGTTTTACTGACGTGATGTGTTACATTGTATATAATAGAAAAATAATTTAAATAAAATACTTTCATGCTCATTGCATACCATGCATGCCATGGCTACTATATAAATGAAATACCTGTGTGTATTCTTTCTGTTTCATTTGTGAATATTATATTCTGAAAAATCAATTAATTACAAATATAGTGGTGAGGCCAAAAAATATTNCAGTGCCAAACCCTGTTCTAAAGCCGATTGAGAACTTGCTGGTAAAAATGTTGGTTCACGACCTGGCCTTGAGGAACGAACTCACGATGGACCACTGCATGACGGTAAAAAATGGCGAATAGCATCACTTTGATTCTTGACTTGGATATGAGCGCCTTCTTGGGTCTCGGTGATGATGGAGATTTTCCACTGGCAACTCTGTCTCTTTTTCTCTAGATCTTACTAGAAGACCCATGTCTCGTCTCCTGTGATGACTCAATCAAGGAACTCAGGATCATCTGTGATTGTTTGCAACCAGTCGTGGCAAACATTAACCCTGTGTTTCTTTTGGTCCTCCGACAAAACCTTTGGAACCATTTTGGCACACAACTTTCGCATTGTCAGATCCTCGACCAAAATGCGTCGAANGTGATATAAAAATCAGTTAACTGATTTTGCTTGTTGATAATGTCTAGGACTATATGAGGCATTAGGCTATTGAAGTTAAATCTCTGCTGCTCATTTCCAAAGATAATTCATTAATCTCAGTTTTACTGACGTGATGTGTTACATTGTATATAATAGAAAAATAATTTAAATAAAATACTTTCATGCTCATTGCATACCATGCATGCCATGGCTACTATATAAATGAAATACCTGTGTGTATTCTTTCTGTTTCATTTGTGAATATTATATTCTGAAAAATCAATTAATTACAAATATAGTGGTGAGGCCAAAAAATATTTTAAAGCATATGAACTATTTTTTGGAATTTAGAATTTATATTCGAACTTGACACTCACGTAAAATTTCCTTAGCAAGTTGAAGATCATCCATCAGTCTGTCGTTTGCTATTTTTAATGTTTAGCCTGATTTGAGAAACCACAATATAGCAGTTATTTTTATCTATGAAGAAGAGGATGGCTCGTATGTTTTGTTATCGACACATCTCTTGAACATGCACCTCACAGTATTGACCTCCAATACTTAAATCGCCTGCTATGAAAGTACACATGTCTAAACTATAAAAAATTTTCAAAGAACAAGTGAGCAAATCTAAAAGTGATTTTTCTATAAATTCTATTATCCTTCTCAAAAGTATTTGAATTAATTATTTGCAAGGATAAATCTTAACATGAAAAAACTGAAATTTTCCTTGCTACTTTGAAGAGATTGGAATGTTTACTATACTTTATTTTGTCAATTGAATGTTTTAAATGAAAATTTGTTTAGTAATGAACAAAGAGAAAATTAAACCAATTAGTCAAGAAATATTTTATATGAGCGTGGTATATGTAGAACATATTGAAATCTGCAGAAAATAACACATTTGGGAGTAAATTCGCCTCATGTTCTGTAGGTTTATATCAATTATTATTTGATCAATATGGGAAAAGCTTGCTGAAAATCTAAGAACATTGATAATATTTGAACTATAATAATCATTTTGATTACGTCATTAATTTCTGGATTTGTTTAAAGATTCCCACAACCTTAACTTAAAAATTGTACGCTATTTTACAAATATATTTAAGTTTTGAAGGAACTTCATTGGTTATCTTTCAGCAAACAGGATTACGTCGAATACAACATATATCGAAAATGAAGTATATGTCAATGGAAAGTAAATCTAAGTAAAATATTATAAGTTCAAAATTACAATGAATATGTTTTTCACAATATTAATATGGTATAAAAGTGTGCCTTTAGTAAAATTGAAAGTAAAAAGATTAATAGCAATATAACATCAAGTTTTACATTTTTCATGTTCCTGTTTTTTCTATATTGTTAAAGGACATTTAAAGTATTCTTATTGTTGAAAACAATGCAAAGAATATATCTATTAATGCAATTATGGGTGTCTAGTTGGTCTAATACTTTGTTCTTATTATCAAACTAGTGTGAAAATTTTTAAATGAATCAATATATTCCTATAACAAATTTTTGAATTTTATGTTTTCAAGAAATCTTGCCTAAAAGTATGCTTTTATTCAAGGAATGTTTAAGTTAACCTCAATTCTATTGTGTTCAAAATTTGAATACCTTGTGCTTGCTCTACATACCAATATAGGGAAAATGTGACATTTTTAAATGAATTGCAAATAGCTAAATATAAATGCATTGACACAAGCTATAGAATTAAAGTTTAAAAATCATTCAAATACAATGCCATTAAAAGTTATATTATGATATGAGTTTTGCTCGTTCCACTTGTTGAGATATAAAATAAAAATAAAGTAATAAAACTTATTACTCTTTTTATTATTTATTTAGCAGTACAGACCTGCAGAAAGTATTCAGTGTGATTAAAAAGTTATGAGACTGTGTGTAGGTTGTGTATGCTATTTTTTGCATTCCCCAATAGAATGTTGACAGCAACCCAAATAACATTGTTGTTTTGTGTTGTTATGTGGTTGTTTATGCATCAAAACAATGTTGTTTTAACATCAAAATTGTACTATTTCATTATTCAAAACAACATTGCTTAAACAATGTACCATTAGGTTGCTTCTTGGTTGTTTTATATTAATAAAAAAGCAATATTTTGAGGTCATAACAACAATGTTTTATGTTGCTGCATGGTTGTTTTAGAATTAATTTTATATGCAATTCATCAAATTTATATTGCTAAGTTGTTCAAACATTGCTGTTTAAATAAACAAGCAGTTTAGCTGACTCTTCTCAATCTGGCCATCCTGCCTCAATATGCAATGAGTTCAACTGCCAAATGGTTAAAAGATTAACTGATGAGGATTAGCAGGTTTCTCCAATCAATTCAGATTTGCACATAGATTTCCTAAAATTAATGCATCAGAAATTGTCACATCAAACATAAACAATCACCTGGAAAGACATTGTCTTGATTCATAACAATGGATGACCTCATGTGTCAGTGCTAACAGCTAAATTTCTGAATGATAAAAGGTGTAATTGTTTGGAAGCAGCCTCCATATTCACCAGGCTACAATCTCTTGGATTGATGGATATTTAGTGGCTTAGAAACCAAACAAAACTTAATCAATTTTTCTAATATTGAAAATTTCCTTTCTGATTCCCTATCAACTATTACAAAAGAAGCATTTATCCACCAATGCAAAAAACTGTTGCATCATTTAGATTCTGTCCAGGAGAATCATGGAACAATAATTGTAATTTATACTAGATTTTGATTTTATCAATAAATTGTAGCTTTGTATATTATAAGCCTCAATACTTTTCAATCATGTTAAGTATGTTCAACTTGGAGGAAATTAAATTATGTTTGACTGCAAATAAATTCAATTTGATGTTTTGTGAATTGCTTATCAATTATAGTGTAAAGAGAAATAAATTTTGATAGGAAAATCTGACATTGTCACATAGTATTCACATTTAATATTAAAGTAGCAAAATGTTGTCTGAAGTCTCAACTAGGTCTTTAATTCAGATGAATTTTTCAATATTCATTACTTCTTGGCTCAAGTCTTAGTCTTTAATCATAAAGTCTCAGAATTTGGTCTCAACTCTAGAAGATCTCTGATCTCATTTTGTAAACCCTTATTTCAATTAGTAAGTAGATTAGATCATTGAAATATAGAAATGCATACATAGAAATGTAAATAAGTGTTTTAATTATAAACATTTACATTTGCTGTTTGCATTTAAAAAATATATAGAAGTCCTCTGAAACTCTGTTTAGATCTAAAATAGAAGATGAATTATTTTAATTAATTTTGTAATTCGTATTTTATTGTAAAAAGTAGTTAATTTTTCAATGTTTTGATAATATTTATTGAATTTCTGATAGATTTGCTAATCAAATAATATTGAAATATGCAGCCTATCCACTCCTTTTATCAGTCACTGAAATTTATAATTGTGAATGTATTTAATAAATGCTTACTTTACTGCAAATTTTGAATTTGTTTGGAAACAATAAGTGGGAGTCAGCTCTCTAATTACACCCTACTTTAAGCAGTTAATACTTGGGTATATTACTTGAGGGGGACCTCAAATCAGGAAAATTTATAGGTTTATTATTCACAAATACAATAATACAGAAATTCATCTGATTCAGATGTTGAACAAATTGCTAATATATATCTGATTAATAATATTATGCTTGAAATTTTTTGTACACAAAATTATGAAATTTTTAATAAGAATTCAAATCTGCAATTCTCAGCATTAAAAACAGTTGTGTTATTTTACACTAGAAATCTATAAAATATCTTACAAGAAATTGGTTACCTAGCACAAACAACTATACATTAGCCTGCATTGGTAAATATGTAAATAGAACACAACAGTAATTAGATATTATGAAAAGTACAAAGCACAAGGTATATTTAACCAAATCCTGAAGTATCTATTAGATCAGTTAGGGTGCTGCTAAATGTCTATTAAAAATAAACATTGGCTGTCAATGTTTTAAATTATAGCAATAATTTTCAATTATTTGGTTGCAATTACATGCTGCTTAAAATGATTTATTAATCATCAACCATAAACTACTACAGATCAGCACTAATATCAATAAGCATCATATGATTATGTTTATCAGCTAATGTACTTAAAATCTGTATGAATAACTTTTCATTATTCCACTTTCATTTATGAAATATTTACATATTACTTTCTTAGAAATTGCATATGATTGAAATACAAGGGCATTTCATTAAATATCTCTGCTGCTTTCATGAAAAAGAGTTAGCAGCAAAGCTGTTTTCAATTCTATTGATCTTAGTAAACATTTTCACTCTTGTGTTGAACTTTAAATGGAAACTTATGTCATCTGAACATATAAAGTTTTTCCCTGAAAGCATGTTAATAATATTAATAAATATAAGATATCCTTTAGGTCTCCTATTTTCAAAGTCTTTATAGAATTTTCTTACAAGGAATTTTGGCAATTTTTTCTATAGCCCAATTTGAAATTTATCAATTTTGCTCTACTTAGTTATTTATTTCTCTAAAGTATGTTTGATCCATAACTGATTATTCTGTATAAATGTGCATAATAGTAATAGATAAAGAATGTTTTAAGAAATAATAAAGCCTATGAAATTCTAAATTTGATTAACAATGATTTGAATGCTGTGAAGGTGAACCCTATTGAATGATGCTCTCATCTTAAAATAATACAATGAAACATGTAGTGACAATATTAAATCAGAGGTATAAAATCAGAAAAATACATAAACTTAGTAATTTATTTAGCATCAAGCATAATAAGGAATGTAGGCAAAATGCTTACTATATTCTAAATATCCATACATAGCAAGTATTTAAATAAGAAACAACTTAAAGAGTGACAATTTACTAAAAAGAATACACTGTAACATACAGTGCATGATACAATAGTTTTTGTGATGAGTTATTATGTTAGCAATATACAAAAGTTTGTTTATTAGTCTCTCCATGCACACTTGCATGTAAAATGTCTGTTCACTAAGTCAGTGGCTCCCAAGCTTTTTGATCTCAACCAAGCATTTTTGGCACACTTGATGCACTTGAATACTACATTTATTGAAATGTATTATTTTTATATATCATATCATAAAACTAATAATATTGCATAAGTTCTTACTAAACTTGAGTTTGGCAAGTCTGTCATTGAGAAGCATGTTTATGATTTTTAGTAATGGATTATTCTTCAATGCAACAAAATCACTCTCATTTTTTGGACTTTATATTGTGAAATTTTGAAAATGCAAGTTAAATATTAACAAAATACTACACCTCAAAAATAATTTTTTTATTAAACCATTTTACAAGAACTATATAAACTAAAAAAATACTGTATAAGCTTAATCATATTTATGTTTTTTACTGCTCATGTTGCTAATACTTATTTGGCTAAAATCTACATAAACTTTTTTAACATATTACATGCAAGCTATGTTATTGTGTCTTTGGGACCCATGGGAACCAATCCCCACTAGATATTCTTATAGGAATATATGTATGATCAATCATTTCATAACCATTTTGATGAAATTATGTTTAATATCTTATCTTCTTAAATTTAGAACTATATATGAAAAATGTAAATAATGCCAGCAATGATTCTAACTCCTCTGCTTTTGAAGACTAGGAAAATTTTCTAAGATGATATTAGCATTGCTGCAGTGCCTACTGGGTATTTTGAACTCATTTTGAAAAGTCTCTTTCAAACTTGAACTTCAAATAAAATACACATTTAAGCTGTATTTTGACTTTAAGGACTCCCACAGAAAGCACTACTTTTTGCAGAAAGACATTTTGATCAGCCTCTTTAATTATTAATTTTATAATGCTTATTATTTTTTATTTTGGTGTACTTTAATTGTTTTATGTTAGATGCCCCTGCTTACATTACATTAAAAACAATTTTTATGCTTTGAGTGACAGACTTGACTACAAGCCTTTTGAATATGTGAGGCAATAATTTCATTAGCTGGGTATAGACTAGGTGAGCTATTTATGACAAGTAAGATAATGATGAATAATATGTGTTTATTAGCAATATTTGCAATCCACCATGAAAAATGTTATCACTCCCAATTTTCATTGGCTACTGCAATTGGGATTAATTCAAAATCATATTGGGAAGTGAAATATCTAGAATCCATGCATAAAATTCTTCCGAATATTTTCAAAGCATTCCTTTCAGCATAAATTATCAATGTTGAACTCATTTTCAACCATAACCTTGGGGTATATAAACACAGCAGTTTCATATTTTTCACTTTTTGTGATAAATGCAGCAATATTATAGCATAATCAGATAAATATGGTTTGCAAGTACTACCAAAATTACTAAATTGTTTATTTAGATAATTTTCTTTATTGTAAAACCTTAAAATTTAATAATTGTATACAATTTAACAACTACTACATTTTCCCTGCAATTTAAGCAACTGTTGTATTTATGTTAGGTTGTTATTGTTTTTGTTTAATAGGTAAAACTAATGAATGAATTTGTTATTAGTTAGAAATGTGGAGCATATGAGTGGATTGTGTTGCTTACTGCAGTTGAATGTTTTGCATATATTTGCATGAGTCAATGCATTTGGTTAATAAAATTTCCTTAAGTGGCTTGTGTTTACCAAAGTTATACTTAATATTTGATATTACAGGGCTGCTTAAGACCAAATTAACTTAACATATGCTGGTGACACCAAGAATACGAAATCTTATCATGAACTTGAGGTGGGCATTGCTTACATGCCATGCAGTAATAGTTAATTTCCTGGTCACAGAGAGCAAGAGTTGGGTTCTCTCATGATACCCCAACCTAATGTGGATAATAGGATAATTAATAAGGGTCCAGGAAACCCCATTTAACGTAACTATAGTTTTGATAAAATTTATTTATAGATTAGATAAAAGGAATTGGCAGGAGTCAAACCTGAAAGTTACTATTTCCGCCAAAACAAATCCGCATAACATAGATTGCATAATTATATTACAAATAGTTATACAAAACAAAAGGCAATTTACGTTCAATAAATTTTTCTTTGAACAAATGAAATTTGCAAAAAGCACATTGTAAATGAAAATCCTATTATAAAAATACATTTCCCGCAAATACTGTAGTGTGACTTCTACACCTCACTACTAAATTTAATATGAAACATTCAATAACAAATAGTTGTGAAATGTCACACTCACTTTCAGGTTAAATAGGTTCAATGCCNAAGTATTTGAATTCATTATTTGCAAGACTAAATTTTAGCATGAAAAAACTGAAATTTTCCTTGCTACATTGAAGAGATTGGAATGTTTACTACACTTTATTTTGGGCGAAGGTATAGAATAAGGTGCACGGGGAACACACGGAGCACGCGGATAAAATAAACACTAATACAAGGTAAAAAACGACGAGAAATGCAATACCATACGTAAAAAGCTTTAAAAAGTAATGTATATAGACCAATAACTTTGCATAGTTAACCAAATTCGTAGCACGCGGTACATATTTAAGGAGAATAGCACAGAAAACTTGAAATACATAAAATAATTAATTTTTATTAAAAAAATTACAAGATCTAAAAGTATATTTTTGCAAATTTGTACATGTTTATTTTAAATCAAGTACTTATCTTAGGTGAAATTTCCAAATACATATTGATAAAAATATAAATATATTTCGATTACTCAATGTGTTTTACTCGTATTATTATAACAACTAATAGTCCTTGCACATGTCTTGCAAGTACTGACATTTTCTGACACCAAAGCATCTCGTCTTCGGGCCAACTTTCTGGGAGCCATTTTTGTTTTAAAAATTTTCACAATAATAATAAAAATCATGAATTATAGTTGCTGTTCGAATGATTGAAGCCCACCTTAAATTTCTCTCATGTTTCTTTGATGAGTTTGCAACAACTTCATTACAATAAAACTGACGATGTGTATGTATATAAATATATTCTTATAAATGTTATAAATGACAAGTTTAGTAAATTTTAGATGGCGCTTTGTACAGAAATAACTTAGCCATGGCGACTTGTACATATGTGGATTGCCCACATAACCACCACAAGCGGAGGGCAAGAGGGAGCAGTTGCCCCCTTCCCTTTCATGGTGAGTTGATTGAATTGACTAGAGTTTTATCAAATAGGTTCAATGCCAGACTATTCGGATATAAGTTAAACAGAGATGGGCATGTACCGCAAACTAATGCCAATTTGGATTAGTTTTATAATGCTTGTCAAAAAATTTCTACAATTTGTCCCATTGCTCTACCGAAATTTGATAAAATAGATACTTTTAGTAAAATCTGAAATTGCATATTCTAAATTGAAATTTAGAAAAGTATATGATACTAATCTAAAATTTCCAAAATCTAAATGTTATTTTTCAACTTCATTGTCATAACTCACATAAAATTCAATGTATTTGCATGCAATGTTACGGAATAGTAACTTTTTTGAAAATTCGGGCCAAACCCAGCCCAGCCGAAGGGCTGTCTGGCCCATGTCTTAAGTTAAAAATTGTAGATGCAATTATGTTTAGAATAGCACAATCAATTAACACAAATGACAAGTTCATGTGAAAGTTAATTAATGAGTAAATAAATATACCATCAAGAAGTCCACATTTATATTTCAATTTAATAACAATTTGATTATTTTTAATACCACACTGCGACAAAATGGACAGCATTCGCCATAAATTTCAATAATGTCCTTGTAAATGCTTGAGTGTCTACAGAGCACAATGACCCAAGAATCCTGTATTTCTTGTATCAAACAGATTTTGCATAAAGCATCATTATCTAAATTTAGAAAGTAAAACTATATTTGATAAAAAAAATTACCTTGAAGTATTTGGTTGATAGCAGTTGGTGGAAGATCTTCATCAATAATCGACCGATCAATACCTAAGTGATGCATAGCTTCATCACATTGGGGTTCACTAAACGTCTGCGTGAGCAATGGCAATTCTAGAAAGTTATACGTGATTTCCTTGAAAAATTAGCTGCATCGTATTTCACAAAATATATGGACATATACTAAAATCTCAGAACTTTCTAACCGATTTCTCATATAGCTTAAAAGGCGTGTTAATTCTTTTTGCTATATCATCATATTTTTATTCCCTCGGCGAACTGAGTGGCCCGTGTCTACTTACGCCATGACTTCATGAGAACGCCTCTCTTCAATCAAATAATATTGTAAAAAATCATGTATATTGGAATGAGGCCAAGACATTGAGGTTGTTAAAGAATAATTTCATCCTTCAAGGTC
>CABFPE010000021.1:107230-118823 GCA_900660155.1 Hofstenia miamia | reverse complement strand
ACAACTTCATTACAATAAAACTGACGATGTGTATGTATATAAATATATTCTTATAAATGTTATAAATGACAAGTTTAGTAAATTTTAGATGGCGCTTTGTACAGAAATAACTTAGCCATGGCGACTTGTACATATGTGGATTGCCCACATAACCACCACAAGCGGAGGGCAAGAGGGAGCAGTTGCCCCCTTCCCTTTCATGGTGAGTTGATTGAATTGACTAGAGTTTTATCAAATCGAAGTTCTTAAAATGTATTTTAGTATTTCCCTCATGCTTAAGTCCTACAAGTTGTCTGGTCCTTGCTATCCTGATGGCGTCCCATCCTTTGTTGCACATGAAACTTGCTCAACTCTTTCCATCCATTTAAATCATCTCTTCTCCTACATTTGCTCCTCTAAGCGTTTTCCGCCTTGCTGGAAAACATCTTGGATCTCTCCACTATTAAAATCCGATTAGCTTCCCTCCTCTCAAGTCACTTCTTATCGTCCAATAGCTATTCTTTCTCGGCTGTCAATCATCTTTGAGCGTCTTGTCTTTCGTTATGTGTTCCCTAAAATTCGTCACCTCTTCTCTGCTTCTCAGCATGGTAATCTTCCGGGTCGTTCTACCATCAATAACTTGCTCACTCTGATTGAAAACTGCTATTTCCACTGATCGTAATGATCCTGGTTGCATTATCTTTCTTGACAATTCTAAAGCTTTTCATCGGCTAACTAATTCTATTCTTAAGTTTATTTGGCTTTGATGCTGATTTTATCGAACTCTTCCAGTCTTACATGTCCAATCGTTTGCTGTTCTCTTCTTCCTTGTTGCTATCAACGACCTCCGTCAATCTGTCCTCAACTCATCCTGTCTACTGTACGTTGATGACACCGCGATTTTCAACTTTGGTAGTTCTTTTGCCTCCAATATTACCTCTGATCTTGAGCTTTTGTCTACTTAGTCTTCTGTTAACCATCTTGATTATAGCCTAGGCAAGACATGTGGTATCTCCCCTTCTGATCTTCCTCTTCCTGTGAACTTTTCCCCTTACCATACTCATCTTGGAGTTCAAATTGCTGATAACTTAAATTGGTCTAGTCATGCGCCCTTACGTCTCCGCAAAGCTAATTCCTCACTCTTTGCTCTCTTCCGCAATGTTCCCTTTAATTCCACGGCTGCTGTGAAACCCTCTTTGTTCAAGTCCATTCCTCGCGCCTTTCTTCTCTACGTGTCTCCCTGTTGGTGGCGTTCCCGTTCCATGTTCCACTCTATGGAACGTTTCCAGAAGCGTACATTCAAATGTATCTCTCCCATGCTAATAGCACCCAGGAGATACTGTATATCCGCACTATTCAAAATATATTTATAACAATAGCGGAATGCATATTTATGCATTAAAAATGTATGCAACGCGACAATGCTAGTTATAAATTCGGTTTTACTGATCAGTAATTAAAATGTGGAAATAAATACAAATCGGGAAAACAACTTCTCTGAAAAGGCAAAGCGGTTGCAAAGCATAAAAGCTCTCATTTAAACATCTCAAATAAGGACAAAAAAATTATAGATTTGCATAAATATACTTTTATATCTTGTAGTTTGTTTAAGAACAGTTAATTATTTTTTGAATTTCAAGTTTTCTTTGCTAATATCCTTAAATATATACCGCGTGCTATCGCGTGTTACCGGGTGCTACAAATTTGGTAAATTATTTACGTCTTTTATTGCATTTCTCATTGTTTTTTACCCTGGATTAGTGTTTATTTTGTCCGCGAGCAACCTATTCTATACCTTCGCCTTATTTCGTCAATTGAATGTTTTACCTGAATTTTGTTTAGTAATGAACAAAGATAAAATTAAACTAATTACTCAGGAGATATTTTATATGAGCGTGGTATATGTAGAACATATTGAAATCTGCTTTAAATAACGCATTTGGGAGTATAATTCGCATCATGTTCTGTAGGTTTATATCAATTATTAATTATTTGATCAATATGAGAAAAGCTTGCTGAAAAGCTAAGAACATTGTTAATATTTGAACTATAATAATCATTTTGATTACGTAATTAATTTCTGGATTGGTTTAAAGATTCCCACAACCTTACCTTAACTTAAAAATTGTACGCTATTTTACAAATATATTTAAGTTTTGAAGGAATGTCATTGGTTATCCTTCAGCAAACAGGGTCTGTCTCTCTTCCCCCAAGTCTGACGTCAAAAATTATTAAATACCATTAGAGACACAATTTCAATGAAATTGTAATTATATATTTGAATAAATATATGTATTTTTATAAACTCTATTTTGATTAGTTTTTTATGTAATTAAGATTGCTGAAATATGGAATTACAAGTAAATAAATGTAAATATGTGCTATAATTATAAGCATTGACTATTTATTATATATGTATATTTAACCCCTGACACTGCTTAGATCTAACCTGATGATTAAAGAATTGTGTTAGCATGCCTTGTGCTGTGTAATTTCATAATTCATAGCTAATATATAAATGCTAATTTGTTTTGTGTCATATTTACTTCTGACTAATNCATGCCTTCTGCTGTGTAAATTCATAATTCATAGCTAATATATAAACGCTAATTTGTTTTGTGTCATATTTACTTCTGACTAATTTTGGGTAGCTTATCTATTTTTAAAAATTATTTTATTGATTCATAGTGTAAGACAACACAGCCATTTCTAATATGGAAATTACAGGTTTAAATCCTGTTGGATCTGCTTTTGAAATTCTCCTTTACTTTTGTAAACAAAAATTTGGAATAATATACCAGCAGGCATACCAGTATAAAATAAAAATCAGAAACATTAGCGATTTTTGTTTAACACCTGGATGATATAAATTTCTGTATTGTATTTGTAAATAGATGCATTATTACGATTTTTCCAAATTCCTGGTCCCCCTTGAGTAATATACTCAAGTATTAACTGCTTTTAATGCAGGGGTGTCATGAGAGAGCTGACTCCCACTAATTGTTTCCAGGCTAATTCTACACTCTAGTAAAATACATATAAAAAATTACATTCAACATTTTCAAAGTTATAAACAACTCTCGATTACTGCAAAAAAGAATAGAATAGTCTGTCAGCACAAACAACAAAAATTATCTGATTGGGAAATCTATCAGATATATAATATGAAATTGGCTGAAAAATTATTACCTATTATAATAAAGTACAAACTACAAAAATAATCATCATAATTAAATTTCTATTTTAAATCTAAACAGATTTTCAAAGGATTTCTAAATGTTTACTAAATGCAAACAGCAAACCTCAACATTTATAATTATAGAACATATTTACATATATTTACTTGTAATTCTGTATTTCAGCAATCTTAACTACATAGAAAAATAATCAAAATAGAGTTTAAAGAAATACATATATTTATTCAAATATATAATTACAATTTTATTGAAATTGTGTCTCTAACAGTATTTAATATTTTGTGAAGCCAGATTTGGGGGAAGTGAGACAGACCCTTATTATTTGTGTATACCACACACATCTGACAATAAAAAGTTAATTTTTTGCACAAATGTCATTCAAGTGAATTGTGAAAAAGAAAACTATAGATTTTTTATTAAAAAGCTGAGAAGAAATGGAAAAAAGCTTTGGAATGTGTGGATATGTTGCAGACTGCATGGGGAGAAAAGCATCATCAAGCACTACTGTGCTTCAAACCTTTGCTGAATTCATGTTCTCAAATGGTTTAGCTGACTCTTCTCAATCTGGTCATCCTGCCTCAAAAGATTAACTCATTAGGATTGGCAGGTTTTTTCAATCAATTCAGATGTGCACATAGATTTCCTAAAATCAATGCATCAGAAATTGTCACATCAAACATAATCAATAACTTGGAATAATTTGTCTTGATTCACAACATTGCATGACCTCATGTGTCAGTGCTTACAACTAAATTTCTGAATGATAAAGGTGTAATTGTTTGGAAGCAGGCTCCATACTCACCAGGCTACAATCTCTTGGATTGATGGATATTTAAACAGATAACAATTTTGGTTGTTTTTACGTTGTTTATAGTTGTTTCATATTTCTGGTTGTTGCAGCAACCACTAACATCATAATAACAACTTTAGTAAAAAATAATCCGTGAGCAGATGCTTGCAAATTTAACTCACTTTGTTATTTTATTACTAGATCCTTTTATATAAAAAAGGATTTGCAAAACCTTTTTTGACATTTTTAATTTGTGAAAAATTATAATGTACCAGATAAGTGAATTTTCAAAATAATTTTTTCATGAATATTTGGCCACCTTGACATTGAATGTTAAATATCATAAGTTACAATTGAGCTAAAGGGATTTTTCACAACTTAAGAAAGTACTATTTGAAAATTGTGCTTAATTTTAGATTTTTAAATTTCTGTTAAATTTGGCAGATTTTTATGCTCATTGTTATCATTTATATACAAGACATTCATTTAAATCTTTAACAAATGTTTGTATTAAATATGCTTAACAGTATCTAAAAGATAGTGGTCTGCCCTTTGTTGGGCTTGTGTTTGTTTAAACAGCAATGTTTAAACTGCTTAGTAATATAAAATATTATTTTGCATACAAAAGAAATGCTAAAACAAGCATGTGACAACATAAAACAACTTTGTTACGACCTCAAAATATTGCGGTTTCATGAATAAAAAACAACCAAAAAGCAACCAAATGTGACGTTGTTGAAGCAACATTGTTTTGACCAATGAAATGGTACCATTTCACCCAGAATACGAAATCTTATCATGAACTTGAGGTGGGCATTGCTTACATGCCATGCAGTAATAGTTAATTTCCTAGCAACAGAGAGCAAGAGTTGGGTTCTCTCATGATACCCCCAGTAAAGTGGATAATAGGATAATTAATCCGGGTCCAGGAAACTCCATTTAACATACCTACAGTTTTGATAAAATGTATTTATAGATTAGATAAAGGGAATTGGCAGGAGTCAAACCTGAAAATTACTATGCTAGACGGATATTTCCACCAAAGCAAATCCTCATAACATAGATTGCATAAATATATTACAAATAGTTATACAAAACAAAAGGCTATTTATTTTCAATAAATTTTGCTTTGAACAAATGAAATTTGCAAAAAGCACATTGTAAATGAAAATCCTATTATAAAAATACATTTCCCGCAAATACTATAGTGTGACTTCTACACCTCACTACTAAATTTAATATGAAACATTCAATAACAAATAGTTGTGAAATGTCACACTCAGGTTAAATAGGTTCAATGCCAGACTATTCGGATATAAGTTAAACAGAGATGGGCATGTACCGCAAACTAATGCCAATTTGGATTAGTTTTATAATGCTTGTCAAAAAATTTCTACAATTTGTCACATTGCTCTACCAAAATTTGATAAAATAGATACTTTTAATAAAATCTGAAATTAAATATTCTAAATTGAAAATTAGAAAAGTATATGATACAAATCTAAAATTTCCAAAATCTAAATGTTATTTTTCAACTTCATTGTCATAACTTACATAAAATTCAATGTATTTGCGTGCACTGTTACGTAATATTAACCTTTTTGAAAATTCGGCCCAAACCCAGCCCAGCCCAAGGGCTGCCTGGCCCATGTCTTAAGTTAAAAATTGTAGGTGAAATTATGTTTGGAATAGCACAATCAGTTAACACAAATGACAAATTCATGTGAAAGTTAATTAATGAGTAAATAAATATACCATCAAGAAGTCCACATTTATATTTCAATTTAATAACAATTTGATTATACATAATACCACACTGCAACAAAATGGACAGCATTTGCCATAAATTTCAATAATGTCCTTGTAAATGCTTGAATGTCTACAGAGCACAATGACCCAAGAATCCTGTATTTCTTGTATCAAACAGATTTTGCATAAAGCATCATTATCTAAATTTAGAAAGTAAAACTATATTTGATAAAAAAAATTACCTTCAAGTATTTGGTTGATAGCAGTTGGTGGAAGATCTTCATCAATAATCGACCGATCAAGACCTAAGTGATGCATAGCTTCATCACATTGGGATTCACTAAACGTCTGTATGAGCAATGGCAATTCTAGAAAGTTATACGTGATTTCCTTGAAAAATTAGCTGCATCGTATTTCACAAAATATATGGACATATACTAAAATCTCAGAACTTTCTAACCGATTTCTCATATAGCTTAAAAGGCGTGTTAATTCTTTTTGCTATATCATCATATTTTTATTCCCTCGGCGAACTGAGTGGCCCGTGTCTACTTACGCCATGACTTCATGAGAACGCCTCTCTTCAATCAAATAATATTGTAAAAAATCATGTATATTGGAATGAGGCCAAGACATTGAGGTTGTTAAAGAATAATTTCATCCTTCAAGGTCATTATTTGTCTGAAAAACATGCTTCCAAACACACCACGTAGACATTCCGGCCAGAACTATTTGCTGCTCTCTAAAAAAATAGAAAAATTATAATAGATCAAAATTATATATCATTACTACAAGAGTGTTTCGTCTTGGTTTTTAAAACCCAAACTAATTTATAAATTTAACTTTAACCATAGTACGCAATATCAAATTGATTAATCTTCAGATAATAATTTTTTTTAAATTTTCAAAACTAAAGGGTAGGAAAACATCCAAGAGAATATGAACATTGCACAGCCACAGCGCGATAATTGAATAAAGATGTGTGTGCATTATGCTATAGATAAATAGTGAATAGAAAAACTCCAACCAGTTAGTGTAAGATCCAGCTACTACCAGTGAAATTGGCAATGTAACGTATGCCAGAAAAAACATAAACGCGGATTACAATGCGCATAACACATGTTACATTTGGAAAAGCAGCAAAACGCTTTTTTTAGTTAAAGATTGAGTTAGTTTTAGCTATTCACTCACTTAAAAATATAATAATAAGATAACATAATAATGCATGTATAATAATATAATAATAACATTATATTGTGTAACAACAAAAAATTTATAATTTTTTTCGAGTCTTGGGCACCACAACCAAACAGAGCACTCTAGTGTTTTGGATCTCGGGTTAACCACCCCATACCATTCTGGGGAATTGGGTTTTTTTTTGAAAAACCCAAGGCAAGACCTAACCTTGATTACATACTTGATTGAATTAATTTCATTGAAATTATACCCTGAGTAGAACAAAGGCCATCTATATATATATATGGCCTTGGCTAGAACGAAAATTGCTTCAACTTTTAAAGCTGGCAAAAATGCAAGCTCTATTGTCGCCCGAACTGGCTACAAATATTTTTTGATATAAACAAGAATTATAATTGGTTTATTTGATTAGTTAATAACAATCTAAAATTTGAAATAACACCTAAGTCTCCACATTTTCTGAAAATCGCCGGACAAAAATAAAAAAACATCCAAGTATATTTGTAGTAGGTAATAGACTGCTAACAGCTTGATACATCCCCAATTTAAAATCGAAGAAATATTTCCAGGCCCGTCGCCAGCATCATCATCTAAGCAGGTTGACACTCATTCAGAAGGGGTTGATGGGAATTTCGATCTTTTTAAAATTTAAATTGAAATTTTACTAAGAATGTACACCATTTGAATTTGTGTTGAATGGGAGAGGTCATCTAGTAGTGATTACTTAACCGACCAAAAGCAGGGCGAAACCCCACGAAATCTTTTTGAAAATATACACAAAATACACATTAGAAATGCATTTCACAGCGTTGTTGAAAGCACAATTGAATTTACTAATTTTATTCTTTCATGCTGATTTTGCTTTTAGGTTTGTTCTACAGGAGAGTTCACTCCCTAAACCACCATGGCTATGGGTCTGAATGTCCATTTTAAAGCCATATTCGAATACAGTTGAGATTATTAATTTATACGTCATCTGCAATTTGCTAAAAGTAAATTTAAAATAAATCTATTAGTGGAAAACGTACGTTTGGCAAAGTGCATAAATAGCAGGTAATATATCCCGGCTATAAAAATGGAGGGTGTAATTAAAATTAAGTTGAGAATCAAAAATGATACCTAAATATTTAAAAGAATTAACTTGTTTTATGTATGTGTCATTAAATTTAAATTGTGAATTATTTGTGGAATTATTGTTAGATTTAACTCTAATTAAGCAAAATTGAGTTTTAGATGGGTTTAATTCTAAGTTTTAGTGAAGCAAAATATTGTGAAAGTTTAGTGTAATTAACTTCGAGAACTTTTATAGCAATTTCACGAGACTTATGTGAACTAAATAGCATTGTATCATCAGCATATTGTATAACATTACATGTGGTATGATTGCTCAAATCATTTACAGACATATTGAACAGTAACGGTCCCAAAATTGTTCCTTGTGGAACACCAATTTAATAATAATCCAGTCAGAGAGAATTCTATTTAGTTTAATTCTTTGTTTACGATTATGGAGATAGCTGCTTATTAGATCTGCACTTTTGCCTGAGAAACCCAGAAATTTTATTCTTTTAATTAAAATGTGGTGGTCGATCTAGTCAAAAGCTTTTGATAAATCTAGACACATGCAATTGCAGAACACTCATCAATATTTATGGTATTTCTCCAATTTTCCGTAGCTATTAACAAAGCATTATTTGTAGAAATATATTTACGAAAACCATATCGATCTTGAGAGTAAAGATTATGTTTACATAAATGTTTGTTAATTTGATTAAAAAGAAGTCTTTTAAAAACCTTACTAATTGGCGATGTAATAGCAATAGGTCTATAGTTCAAGCAATCTTTTGTGTCATCTTTTCTAAATAAGAAAGTAACATTTGCCAATTTTAATTGGCCAGGAAAAGTAGAATGTCTAATGCACGCGTTTATAATGTATGAAAGTGGCTCAGCTATTATATCTGGAGCAATTTTTAGAGAACAAGGGATAATAGATTTGTATTTTAAAGATTAAATAGATTTGATAATTTCAAACTTAATCACGAATCTGAAAGAGAAAGGCGGGGCTATAGGTTGAACTTGATTGATCTTAAAGGGAGAATTTACACTATCAAAATTGCTTAAATTGCGAAATACGTCATTAAATATGTTACTCATGACCTTATTGTTTGTGATTACCTTTCCTTTATAATTTATTTTTACGATTTCTTCATTTTTTGTTTCCTATTTAATAAACTGTTTATAAAGTCTCACCAAGCTTTTTGAGAATTGATGTTTTGATATTCAGAACGGCAATATTTGTTGTAGGCGTTTCGTGAGCAAATATTGCACAAATTACGTGCATGTTCATAAGCATTATACTTGTTTGCAGGTGCCAAATTTTTGTATTCCTTCCATTTAGATTTCTTTTGTTCAATTAACTCTAAGCATTTTGTATCAATCCATGGCTTAGAAAATTTTTTAGACAAATTGTCAATTTTTTTCTCAGTAAAATTTTCCTTTCAGAGCAACAAATATCTAAATAGAATAAAAGAATTTTATTAAAGTTGCCGAGCATTTCATTTGATGTTTGTGAAGAGTAAATTCTACTCCAATTTTCGATTTTTAAATTATTTATAAGTTTTAAAACATTTTCTTCTAATTTTTCGTTTATTTTTGTCCAAAATTTAGTTTGGGTTGTTAATTTTTTTTATTAGAATAAGTTATTATAAGTAAATGGTCAGAGTAGGGAAATTCAGAACAAATGTATTTATATAAAGTTTCATTTTCTGAAACCATAAAATAATCAATCAAGGTTTGGCTATTTGCAGAAATGGATGGAATACATTGATTTATTAGTGAAACTTTGAAATTTGAAAGATTTTGTAGCTTAGATTTTTCAGTAACATTTAGCAATTTCAAATTCCAGTCGCTCATTAACATTGTATTTGTGTTATGACTTAATGCTGTAATGATATCATTTTCGATTTGTGCAAAGAATTTGTTCGAATGAACTTTGTTTGGAAAATATGGTATATTCAGAAGCTGTCTGCTATTGCAAATAAGCGGGTCTTGGATATCAACCCAAAGACCTTCATATGCGTTATTGGTTGAAATGTTTTTCTGAATTTAGATTTTAGTTTTTTATCAATTAGGAACATTACACGTTTTTTTTGTTTTATTGTAATGAAAAGATTGATTTCTATCTTTTCTGAATAGTTTAAATTTATGACTATCAATTGACCAAGGAGAATTTTCATGATTATTTGTAAACCATGTTTCAGATACTCCAAGTACAAAATTTGAGCAAAGTTCTTGTACGGATTTTTTGTATTCATTATTTTTTGAAGAAAGGTTTTGGAAGTTAATATGAATATATGTTTTGCGTGTATTCGCCTACTTTGACTGGTCTGATAGGACCAGGATTAGGTTCAATTGTTGTAATTTTTTGTTAAAGATTTTGAGGTGGCAACAAAATTAGAAACTTTGAAAAAATCATTTAATCCCATTACTTATGTGTAGTAGGTAGAAAACCTACAGATAACTTAGACAGAGATATAAGTTTGGTATTGCAACTTGTCGATAAACTAGGCCAAAAAGCTTTTATCAAACTATAAATTAGAAAATAATTTTAAATGTGTGTTTACGTTTCAAGGAATTTTGAAAAAAATTTCGAATTTACCATTTAGTTAATGTCAACCTATGTTTGCATATTTATGAATTTGAATATTCGATTGCGTTTTAATAAAATACAAATTATTATATTAAAATCTTTCTATGTAAATGTTTTACATCACTTGAAGAAGTGAATTAATATATTTATTTATTGAATAATTTACAGTTTCACTGCAAAAACTAAGAATCCAATGTAACCTTAAAAATATCAAATTTTACAAATTTTGAGATCTCAGTGAATTCTACATGTAAAATTATCACCAGGAAACATCCTTGGTTTCTTCGATAAACTTTCATTTAAAAAAGAGACTGAAATTTACATTGATCACATTTCTTGAACTCTTTTGACTTCATATATATATATATAGAAGAAAACCTGCTTCTATGGGAAAGTTGGCAGTGAACAAAATTCAAGTATAAAAGTTTCGAAATAAATAAAAATCAATTATTAATCTTTTCAATATGAATTAACTTGAATAGCTTTTCATTGAAGTTGAATAAATACTTAGACATTTTAAATTTAAATTGAATAAATATATACAAATAATTATGAAAAGCCCATCACATAAAATACGAGACACTTCATAGACGTTTCCAATCGATTGACGACAATCCCTTACTTTTCAAGAACTCATTAGCATTTATAAAGTGATTGCATCCAAGAAATCCCTTAACTGAGAAAGGTGAAGGATGGGCCGACTTAAGCAGAAGATGTTTTCTCTAAAAAAACAAGGAATTATGAATACAGTATGTACATTTTATTAAAGCTAAGACATATAAATATATATATAAATATAGAAAATAAACAATAGCGTTGCGTTTCATTGCATTTTCATTAAAAATTGTATAGCAGTTAAACTTAAATGCTTAAAATATCAAACTGTCCACCAATGAATTGAGTTAGATTGATTATTGAAATTTCTCAATATTTCCAAAATACATGTCAATATGGCGAACGTTTTCAATCAAAATGAATATATTGCTTATTTAAAGTATGATTTTCTCCTAAGTAATCTAATTTCAACCTTAA
>CABFPE010000021.1:82821-100442 GCA_900660155.1 Hofstenia miamia | reverse complement strand
TTTACATTATATTATACATATATTAATTTACATCTATAAAAATATATCAAAACATAATGCTCATTTATCATTGCACTTAATAATTGTATACAACAATCAGACATGTTTAAAAAAATTCCACCGACCAATTGCGTCTGCAATACAACACTTAAAGTGATATTATCGGAATTTTAATCCAGTTAAATATTATATTATAATTGGGAAACCAGAATGGAAAATTTCTTCAAAATATCGATTTATATGTTAACTTCAATGAATTCTTATGCAAAAATGTACAAAATGTAGTTCTGATTTGTTTATTAATAATCACATCTCTTTAATTTACCAGGAAAATGTGTGATCCCCATTAGGTTCTACCATTTATCTATGTTATATTCTAGGGTAGGGCCCGTATTGGACACGGGCAACGGTGTACTTCAGAGCATACTTTCTCTGAAAATGCTTTTCTGTTAAGAATTTTAATTCTTAAAGCCATTTGTTTTAAGTACATTAGGCTTATTATTTTATAGGAATTTTCTATCTATGTATATGTATTTCGTGAATGCTTCGTATGGATGTATATTTATAGGCTATACAATATTAGACTAAGCAGCATACAATTAACTATCTTCATCAAGTATTTTTATACTCTTTGATGGGTTTTCAATTACAGTGATTTGATGTACAATTAATCACTTACATGACAAAACGTGTTAATATGCTTGAAACGGGACTTAATTATGACTTCATAGTTGTAGAATTAAGCGTATCAGTGATGGCAACAAAATACTTGGTTATTATCGTTTACGTCTGCATGTATAGGAGCATACTAGCAGGTATTCTTGTTGCGTCAAGCTGTTTGTTCAATAACATTTAGTTGAGCACATAGCGGGCCTAAGATACGGGCATGGACAAATTAACTTGTCTAGTTTTATATGCATAGGCTGGTCATGGTAGCAGGCACTAATCGGTGCTTTGGTTACGTTTGTCACTTTTGGTTTGATACCTTCTTATGGTATATAATATTCTATAAATTGAAATACACCAAATAATAATAAATATACTGAGCGGGCGATAAGTCTCGTACCAAAGTGATGACGTAAGATTTGGGACGCAACCTAAAAGCATATTAACTTTCAAGGATTAAAATTACTAGATCTGCAACTATTTCATTTTACTTATAAAATTATTTCTACGATTTTGTTAATGATAAGATAGTGTACTTTTTAGCTATTTAAAAAGGAGGCCCGAATAAATTTTGCAAACATATATATATATATCTAAACTACCAGTTAATATTATAAAGTTTCTTAGTCTCGGTCATGCTTTGTAGTAAAATATACAGCAAAAAAATTATTTTCAATGCGATTAATGCGTTTCATTTTTCAAAATTTAAATTATATAAGCAGCGTTGTGCTGAAAATAACCAAGCGTTCACAAGTTGTTGATAGTTTAAATTTGCCTTGTGAAAAAAGTAATACCCCTAATCTGCATAGCATGGAAGGCAAAAATTATTGATTATTTTTTACTTAAAAACTTAGTATTTGGACCGAAAAACTAAGAAATTTGGGCCTAGTTTTGACCTATTGAAACTTCAAGCTTAGTATGTACTGCTGAAAACATATTGTAGAGTAGTTCACATGAAAAAATTTTTATGGTTTCAAACATTTCCATCCAAGAATGGCATTAGCTTTTTTTACAATTTGCAGCTTGCTGTGATTGCTGAATTGTTTGTAGTGTTTCTGTCTTTAATTTTACCTAATCGTTGTTTTACTTTGATTTGAATTCAATTTTGAGGACCATTTTACACAAAAATATATAGAAATTTATCAATTAAATAGGCAATTTTGACCCACAGCCATATTAAAAATTTGCGTTTTTCATGTACAACAAACATTGCAATAATTTTTTTACCAAAAAAATATTTTGACTTCACTTTCAAGCGCCCTAGTTATAATTCTCAACAGCTGTTTTCTAGCCGTTTTAAGAATCTTGCAGAAAATAATTCCAAATATATGCACATTACTTCAATCACGATTATCACTAAACTAGTAGTTTAATTCCAGATGTTTTTCGTGACGTAATGTGGTGCAATTGTGAATAATTGATCGCTGTCACGCATTCTGAGTTTTTATAATTTGTTTTTACCTTAAGACACATTACACAATGTGATGCAATTTTTATTGTTTGAACCAATGCTATGTGGATTATTGACCAGCATAATGTAATGTGATGCAATACGGCAATTCGCAATATTGTTACACTAATCCAAAAATATTCATTTTTGAAAAAACAGATAGCTGAATGTGGTTTTTTTTAAAATTCACAAAAACGTTCATGGTATTTCTCTGATAGCAAGCATAAAGTCGTTTTATTTATTTACACTGATGTAATAATGTGCAAAAATGAATAACGAAACGTTCGTCTACTATTTATATAGTATATAATGTTTCGCTCTTACTCTTGTATTTGTATTCATTAATCAGTTTCGTATTTGGTTGTTACCTAAATTTTTGTGTGGGAACGTTTAAATGATATCATCGTTGTACTACAATAGTGCGGAATGCACTTGGTTTTTATTTGAGATATATATATATATATATATATATATATATATATATATATATATACATGTATATATATATATATATATATATATATATATATAAAAGCATATATAATATATGGACAATAAGCACAAATTTCTTTACTGCAATGTCAAAATGTCACAAAATATAAAAAGGAACTAAGATAGGGCACAAATGATACAACTTTCGTTTAGAAGCCAACTAAAATAAGAAACACGTTTGAGGAATTTAAACTATTTCAAAATTATCCTATCACAATGCACGCTAAAATTGGTTTAACAACAAAAGTAGTTTCGTTTGCGCGGTGCCTAAGCCACATAAAATTTTTACAAAGGTCTCTGCTGAGATCTCTTCCAAATTAGCCCTGGTTAGAGAAAATACATAAATAGATCAAAACGTGATTTCCTTCACTTAAGGGGGTGATACGCTATGAAATTTGTATGACCAATATTCGGCAAACAAATATTTGACGAATGGTTGCCATTGTATCACCCCAATCAGACACGCCATCAGACAAACCATCAAACCTCCCATCAGAACAAATAAATCAAAGTAATTAGATATTTTAAGTCAAACATTCGTCAAACGTGACATAAGACAGATCTATCTCCAATTATCTCAAGACATATGTAGCGTGTAAATACCCAAAATATACGACATACGAACATACATCAAGTAGGGTATTTATAAAACAGATGTAAATCAAATAATGTAGATTTTATTTTATGTTTCCTGTCACGCTGTCACCGTGTAAACACTAAATCATGAGACATGTTTTTGACTGCAGTTATTTAATTACTATGGAAGCAAAATAGCAATAATTTCGACGTAATAAATCAATAAAAAATTATTAATAATATATTTCCAATTGTGAAAATCGGATAAAATTCTTTTAATCCTGAAATACCTGAAAACAAACATTTGCTCATTAAAATTTACGAAATAAGCAGTACGTGAAACCAACCACTTGTGTAGACAGACTGCAGGCGCAAAATCATGGAGTGCGAAATAAGATTTTTCAAAATCTACGATGACTTCAATAAATAAATTTCAAAGGCTTATAACTCACGAACTAATGAAGATATTAAAAATCTAAAAACACTGCAAAATATAGAATTGTCTCCTTTTTCTTTTTCGTCTGGAAATTCGACTTTGCACACAGTGTGCATGAACGGGACTGACACAGATTGTCTTAAAAAAACAAAATATGTCATGGTAGTTGTAGTTTCCATGTGGATTCATTATCTGAACACTAGATATGGAAATAATTTGAATAATTTTACAAAAATAGAACTTTTCAATGAAATTCAGGAATAGGCACATGTTTAGCACATATCTTCATCATTGCAAAAGCACTCTACCCTATAGTGTGCCCCAAAACTTTTTAATATTTCGTAACAGGCTTGGATAAAATTTTTGAAAGTGCGGACAAATCGGTTTGTTACGTGAAAAATCATTTACAAATATTGTTTCAAACGTTTTGAAATTGCACCTCCATGTATGAAGAACAAAAAATATGTTATTAAAATATTAAACAAGGATAATGCATGAAAATGAGTTAAAAATATAAATACCCTCCTATGAATCACTAAGTGTGGAATAACTTACCTAAAACTATAAGAACTACAAATTCAATGAAAATAACCTTAATTACTTTAAATAAATTCAATACTTATTACTTAGTCGACAATTCAAAAAATTGAACAATGAACATATATATATATATATATACATGTATATATAATTTTGCATCGTGAATTTTTGGATTGAATTTTGACAGTCATTGAGTTGAAATGGAAATAAAAGAAGTGAACATGTACTATAAAATAACAAAACTAACTTTGTCTACTGGACATTGATTTAAGCAATTAAAAACATTTTCTTGAGATGGAAAAACTTCAACTTCTTTTCGTTGATCTTCTATAAACTTCATTAACTAATAATAACAATGGCAGTAAGTATTTGTTGGAAAAATTACCTCTTTAAAATACTGCTTTTCCAATTCCGGTTTTAATGCTTTTCTCCAACTTTGGTCAGTTAATGAGGCCAGAAAACTACTGCCCATCTTAAACTAATACACACATTTATGCAAATACTCAAAACAAAACAATTGATTGTCATCAAAGAAAAAGTTGAGAATAAAAAAATTTTAACAACACATGAATAAGGAAAATGTATAATTTTAACAACAAACAAATGTTTTTCATGAAAACATTACAAAAAATATATATTTATAAACTAGGCCTACAATTTCACATTTCGGGAAGATCATTCAATAAATCTGAATATTGAAATGAGGAACACCGTTACATGAGAAATATTTTTAATAATTTGATGATTGCAGAAAAAATCACAATATTGCTAGTTGATCTATAAATTACATAGCCTACTTTGATAATACAGCTGTTGCAAAGTAAAGGCGTGAAAGGAATACATCAAAATAGTGATAGTGTTGTAAATGTTTAAGTACTAACATAAAACGAAATCAAACATATAAAAATATGCAATTATGGCCAAACATAATTGCAAAAAGGCATAGACCGATTTTAGCATTCATAATAAATATTTAAGCCTAAGCTAGATTTGCAAAGTAACCTTAAGCTAAATATAAATAGAAAAACGGTTAATTATGAAAAAAATTAAAAGCAGCTTGGAAATAATAACGTGTCATTCTAAAAAGGAATTTATTAAAATAAAAGTTATTTACAAATGTACAATTTACAATTAAACGTCAAAGACGATTCCAATCTATAGTCTGTCTATTATTTCTAGCTAAGTACTTGTTTGCTTTTCTAAAATGACCACAACCGCAAAACCCTCTTGGTGCAGACCGAGGTGATGGATGAGAAGCTCTCAGAATACAGTGCTTTTTCTAAAAAGTTCACTTAAACTAACTAAGAATCATTTCTATTTGATTTAAAATTTCAAACTAATTAATACTTCCTTCAATCAAAAAGATGGAATTCATTAAATCTACGGAAAATAAATTATCTGTGTACAACCCTGTTTGGTATGCAAGGCTTGAGATGGACTTAGCCTGGGCCAGAAAGAGTGTATACTAAGTGATTGCAAAAGGGCCGCCATTTAAATTTTAGGGCTTAGCTATTACACAACAGTGCACGCGAATTCATCCAGGCACAATGGAAATTATATAAATGTGTTTAAAAATAAAATGTTCTTTCTTAGTTTATACACTTTACATTAGTTTTTGGAATTCTACTTAAATTCGACTAAAATTTAAGACTGTAATTGTATATTCGTTGTAAATTTCTACCATGTCTAATTGTGGATCATATAAATATGACTAAAATAGGGCAAATCTACGTTAATATAAACGGAGAAGCCTAAGGCTTTCAGACATCTTCTGCTTGGAATTAATGTGGACAGATAATATAATCTGAGACAAACAGTTAATGTATGCATGCATACTTTAATTTATGCCATTGCAGAAATTTTTACAGTTCTAACAAAATTTCCAACCTTCGATTTTAACACGTTAGTATGAACGATTTTCTTCGTTCTTTCTTTTCTTGGTGAAAAGGTTTTGAATAATAGCACGCGGGTGCAGAAACAATTTAACTGGCAAATGATTTCAAAACCAGAAGAAAAACTTAAATAACTAAAAATCGTTCAAATTATGCTAGGTGCAGAATCGAAGATATAAATTTGCCTGGAAGCAAAATTAATGCCCATTTAAGTAAATGTCGACGTTTCACAATAAATAGTCTTAACGATTAATACATGTAATGGAAATTCTTAATTGAAATTATGCTAGGAGAAGAAATATTATTCGAGACGATTTCAGATTGAAACTTTAAAATTTTCCAGTTGAAACCTTAAAACCATAGAAGGATCTCATAATGAAGATGACGAAGCGCTATATTACCACCGCATTCACAAAGAGGCAGAGCATTTCATGATAACATGTTATCAAAAATATCATGGTGAATTGAAGCGTTTTTGCTGCTTTTGGAAGAAATACTTTATAATCGTGTCATGTTCATGAATATATATTTTAGTAGGGCTGATCATTACCACAATCAGTAGTATGCTGCAAGGAAAGTGCCAAACCTTGATGTTGGCGTAAATTGGATTGCGTTACAAGAATTTGGACGGTCATATTCTAATCTAAAATTTGTTGGAAAGATGTCACCAAACAAAACAGCTATACACACGAGCTCCGGATGACAGTAAAAAATAAAGTTTTGAGAAAGAGTGCTTAGAATTATTTCAGAACATAGGAATACACCAGTTTTGTTGTTGAAATTCTTCAATACATTATTGGTGGTTTAACTGAGTAGAAACCCTCCGTTGTTCTTTTCGATAGCTTGCAGTTACGTTGTCAATGAAAGCTCACTTTGAAAAGTGGCATGTTGTCGACAGAAATGATCATCCACCAGAAATGTTTAAAGTAGTATACAGTACTGGAAAAAAGAATTCGGCCACCCATGATATGTCATAAAAATTTCCAAAAAATTAACGCCAAGAATGTCATAGATAATTTTGAATTAGATTTTGTGTTGCAGAAAGAGGAATTCATAAATGTTGAGTAATAATTATCACTGTTTACCTTAAATCTCAAGGAGAAATTCTAAAATGCTAGCGGTTAGCTAATTTTTTTTGGAAAAATGTTGTCGGCCACTTCAATTCAATTCTGAGCTTTTTTCAGTTTATATATTTTGAAAATATCTAACAACAGTCTTTCTTCGCCATATATGATGTCTGGTTACATACCAATTGCCATCCACGAGTTGATTATCCCCAAACATTTGGAAAGGACGAGTCAATGTAATATAGATCAACTTTTAGAGCGACCTCAAAGTACTGTCGGGGATATTATCAGACGCTACACTTCTGAAAGCATCATTGCCCCAAAGCCAAAGTCTGGAAAACCAAAGAAATCCTCCAAAACTTCCCAATCAGGTCTTGTGTGCCTTTCAAAGCGAAATTTCATTAAGACTTCAGAAAACCTTCGCAATTAATGGGCTGGTGGTCACCTCGTAAGACAAAAACTGTGCGAAACATCCTGAAGAAGTACTCAATAGCGACTTTTGTTGCGTCCAGAAAGCCATTCTTAACCTCAAAGCAAAGATTACGCCGGATGAGTTGGGCCCCGTTGATGAGAGACAATTCGTCTGGACATTGGTCTAATGTTATATTTTCAGATGAGTCAAGATTTGAGCTATACACATTATGTTGATAAAAAGACCAACTGTGCAGAAGTTCAGATTCTTGTCTCAATTTACTCGGGAGACCATGAAGTATGGTGGGAAGTCTGTAATGGTATGGTGTGCAATATGGAAGCATGGCCTTCGAAGGATTGTTCACATCACTGGTACTCTCCGAAGATCTCAATATGCTTGGATTCTAGAGAAGAAACTCTTGCCACTGTTTACAAGTGTTTCAATATATCAGCAGGATGGTGCTCCATGTCATACCTCAAAAGAGATGAAAAACTTCTTCTACAATAAGAGGATTACCATTCTTGCTGACTGGCCTGGTCAATCTCCAAACCTTAGCATTGGAAATATGTGGAAAGAGATCAAATATCAGATTGTACAGCATACTCTTCACACTGAAGACGAGCTTTGGAGCGCAATAAAGAAAGAATTCTATGCAATTCCCAACAGCTTTATTGAAAATTTTTTTGATTCAATCCCAGATCGCCTTGAAGCTGTTATTCACTCAAAGGGATACCCTACAAAATATGAGAAGAGAGAATTTTGTTGCTAAGTACTTATATTGCGTTAATTTTTAACTTACCTCTCCTATTTTAAAGGTATTCAATACAATTAAAACGATTTGAGCAATAGCATTTGAAGGATTCTGGAGGTTGAAACAAAACAAGTTCAAGTGCTCATATTCAAAATTTAAGATCAATCTATATAATGTACCTTAATCTATCAAATTACAAATTATACTTATGAACTATTATATATAAATAATCATGCNATATAGATCAACTTTTAGAGCGACCTCAAAGTACTGTCGGGGATATTATCAGACGCTACACTTCTGAAAGCATCATTGCCCCAAAGCCAAAGTCTGGAAAACCAAAGAAATCCTCCAAAACTTCCCAATCAGGTCTTGTGTGCCTTTCAAAGCGAAATTTCATTAAGACTTCAGAAAACCTTCGCAATTAATGGGCTGGTGGTCACCTCGTAAGACAAAAACTGTGCGAAACATCCTGAAGAAGTACTCAATAGCGACTTTTGTTGCGTCCAGAAAGCCATTCTTAACCTCAAAGCAAAGATTACGCCGGATGAGTTGGGCCCCGTTGATGAGAGACAATTCGTCTGGACATTGGTCTAATGTTATATTTTCAGATGAGTCAAGATTTGAGCTATACACATTATGTTGATAAAAAGACCAACTGTGCAGAAGTTCAGATTCTTGTCTCAATTTACTCGGGAGACCATGAAGTATGGTGGGAAGTCTGTAATGGTATGGTGTGCAATATGGAAGCATGGCCTTCGAAGGATTGTTCACATCACTGGTACTCTCCGAAGATCTCAATATGCTTGGATTCTAGAGAAGAAACTCTTGCCACTGTTTACAAGTGTTTCAATATATCAGCAGGATGGTGCTCCATGTCATACCTCAAAAGAGATGAAAAACTTCTTCTACAATAAGAGGATTACCATTCTTGCTGACTGGCCTGGTCAATCTCCAAACCTTAGCATTGGAAATATGTGGAAAGAGATCAAATATCAGATTGTACAGCATACTCTTCACACTGAAGACGAGCTTTGGAGCGCAATAAAGAAAGAATTCTATGCAATTCCCAACAGCTTTATTGAAAATTTTTTTGATTCAATCCCAGATCGCCTTGAAGCTGTTATTCACTCAAAGGGATACCCTACAAAATATGAGAAGAGAGAATTTTGTTGCTAAGTACTTATATTGCGTTAATTTTTAACTTACCTCTCCTATTTTAAAGGTATTCAATACAATTAAAACGATTTGAGCAATAGCATTTGAAGGATTCTGGAGGTTGAAACAAAACAAGTTCAAGTGCTCATATTCAAAATTTAAGATCAATCTATATAATGTACCTTAATCTATCAAATTACAAATTATACTTATGAACTATTATATATAAATAATCATGCATTAATAAAATGATGAAGAAATTATAGTTCAAAATATAGGTTTAGAGTAGATTCAAGAACCGCATGAAATTTTAAAATGTCTTAAAACAATTTAATAGTTTTTTTCAATTCGTGTAATCTAAGTCACCTTAACGTATTCTAGATAGAAATATTTTTGATTTTACAATATTTAATAGAATCGAGATAAGTACATTTATATGATTTCAGAAAATTTGATTGGGCTTAAATGGATATTTTGAAGAATCTTTGAAGACATATTATCTAATACATTACTAAGTTTGGCTTTAGATTAGTATTGAACAGAAATTAAGCTTTGCATATGATTTCACCGTTTGCAATAACAACTAATGCACACGGGGGAGTGTTATTTGAATGATATTAGTAAATAGATCAAGCACGTAGGTGAATGTAATTCTATTTTAAAATCTTTCGTAGAAATAACATGAGAGAGGCATTACTCACATATTAAATTGTTCACTCAAAATATATGCACATCACCATGTGTGGCTTAATAATATAGTTAATAGGCTCAAACTTTCATAAAATCCAATGATATTGCTTGGAAACAAGAATGCGATAAACAAACCGAACACTCTGGAATAAAGATGAGCGCGGTACCGTTTATCAAAATTATTGCCACCGCAGAGAAAAAAACTTCACTGCTAACCACCGCAAAGTCCGTTTTTTACCGCAAACCACCACAACAAATGAAATTTATTTTTATTCATATTTATGAATTATTTTTTAGAATTATGGAACATTCGTAGAAAAGTTTCTTAGGTATTTCGTCATTTCATTCAATTTTATTAAGGTAATATCAAATTTTCAATGATTTTAAAAGAACATTAAGCGGGATATCAAATTCCAAATTCAAATAAAGTAAGACAGGAAAGCAATAAAATAAAGCAACTCGTAAATATTCCTAATGTGTAGTAAAATTAGGAAATAAGAATGCAAGATTTCGTTAAAAGACTACGACGGGACAACCTTATCAAATTGTTAGTCACTTTTGACTCACCCTGTATGTTAAAATTTCCTTTCAGAAACAGTTTTTGAGAAATACTTAGAGATTTTAAATCTTAAGGCAAAACACGTTATCTGTATGTGTGGGGCTCCCATCGCTCGCTCAAACTAAACGCTAAAGCTCGGATGGTTCGGGCCAGATCTGGTCCAGAAGTCCTGGTAAGAAAATCGTCACAAAGTCAAAAGTGTTAAAGTGTTGGATACAGGTTTGGCCCCATCAACGCCCCCTCCCGATTGACAGCAGCAGAAGCCTTTGACCTTCCTATGTTGTCTCTTTCTACATGCTCCAAAAGGTTGGGATGACAAGTCTTAATGTGCCATAAATGCCAACTTTTACTTTTGTACGACTTGTAACAGCCTTCTGCTATACACTTCCAGCNGGGGGAGTGTTATTTGAATGATATTAGTAAATAGATCAAGCACGTAGGTGAATGTAATTCTATTTTAAAATCTTTCGTAGAAATAACATGAGAGAGGCATTACTCACATATTAAATTGTTCACTCAAAATATATGCACATCACCATGTGTGGCTTAATAATATAGTTAATAGGCTCAAACTTTCATAAAATCCAATGATATTGCTTGGAAACAAGAATGCGATAAACAAACCGAACACTCTGGAATAAAGATGAGCGCGGTACCGTTTATCAAAATTATTGCCACCGCAGAGAAAAAAACTTCACTGCTAACCACCGCAAAGTCCGTTTTTTACCGCAAACCACCACAACAAATGAAATTTATTTTTATTCATATTTATGAATTATTTTTTAGAATTATGGAACATTCGTAGAAAAGTTTCTTAGGTATTTCGTCATTTCATTCAATTTTATTAAGGTAATATCAAATTTTCAATGAAATTTCCTTAAAAATGTTGTGTGTGAAATCTCTTAGTGTTGCTTCAGAAACAGTTTTTGAGAAATACTTAGAGATTTTAAATCTTAAGGCAAAACACGTTATCTGTATGTGTGGGGCTCCCATCGCTCGCTCAAACTAAACGCTAAAGCTCGGATGGTTCGGGCCAGATCTGGTCCAGAAGTCCTGGTAAGAAAATCGTCACAAAGTCAAAAGTGTTGGATACAGGTTTGGCCCGATACAGGTTTGGCCCCATCAACGCCCCCTCCCGATTGACAGCAGCAGAAGCCTTTGACCTTCCTATGTTGTCAAAAGGTTGGGATGACAAGTCTTAATGTGCCATAAATGCCAACTTTTACTTTTGTACGACTTGTAACAGCCTTCTGCTATACACTTCCAGCAATCAGAAACCGCTTCCCTATTGGAAATCTGCGTATAGTCATCCCTGACATGACGATCGAGAGCTTTCTGCGCTGAAAACATGCGCTCACAATCCGTAGGTGTCTCGTACTGGCATGTGTATGCTTTGGAACTGGTACGAAGACCGCCCCAGAACATCTCCGTTGGATCAAATCCGTGTCACCCTTGATCAGACGTGCAATTTTGTGAATTGCTTCACTTCCTTTTTTATCCCTAAAGCATGATGTAGTCAATGATGAAAATATCTGAGACTCCCCCTAGAGTAACGTCCATTAGCCACTGTACATCAAATACCAACTGCTTTCCCCAACACTGACTTCTGCTTGCACTTACGATGTGGCTATTGCTGATCAGTAGTTATGCTTTCACTGTGCGACATCATCCGGCTAACAAAAGTTAAGCGCTTACGTGCTACTATTGTGTGCACTTGTTGGAATGGAATAAATCCTTGGTTAACCTATCCCAGAGTGAGACACCACAAACGACCAATTTACAGTGTCCATGGAAGCCTCAAGCATCTGCAATTCCCTAGCAGTTTCTGTCCATGTCTCACACGCATTGGTCAGAGCGGGTACAATAACGCCTAGTAAGAGAGTGCTTTGCCAAATCCGTTCTCACGTGCTACTCGCCGATATCGCAAGATTTTGCCAACAGCACCATTGCACCGATTTCTTTCAGAGAGGGCTGTCCCAACAGTGCTGATAATCGAGCCTAAATTCTTGAACACGAATTCAATGTTTTTCCAGAGACATGAACTCTATCAGAAGTTCTTTCCGATGCCCTTGATAACCACATTCACTTGGTCGTTGCTACAAAGATATTAAAACTGTAACTAGGCCATCTGTATAACTTTTATGGCACTGCAAATTGTTTTTATTCTACCGCAAAGCACCGCAATTGCGTAAATCGCTACCGCGGTATTACCGCACCGCACTCATCTCTACTCTGGAATCAAGGATCTGAGTCTAAGGAGTTTGAAATATTGAAACAAATTCAATTCAGTTTATGTGCAAAAACTATAGATTGATATTTACACGTGCCTGTATACCAGGGAAAATATTTCAATGCAAAAACAATTAAATGTAAAAAAAATGTTTTAGAAAACAAGGATGAAAATGAATTTTTTAAAATACAGACGATATAGAAATGATTCACCAAATTATTCACCCTGAATTTTCAGATCTAAACCAATATAGAGCTAAGCAAATTTAGGACATTAAACAAAATCGACTCTTTTTAAAATTTAAAAAATGGTACAAACCTAAAATTTTCTCATTACAAAAATTTAAATCCTATACAAGAGCGCTTACAAATTTTCATCATTTTTTTAATTTTAGAAAAAAATAATTGTATGATAGTTAAGTTAACAAGGAAATTGAAGAATAATAAAAGCGACTGTCTACTGATTTTTCCGCAGCAGATATATTTTTCGACATCTTTGCCCATCATGCCAAGCCCAGATTTACTACAATTACAGTCTATGAATTATTTAGGCTTATGGTCCTATTTTCAAATATGTCAGAGTGGAAATGTGGTGAACTCAGAGCAAAGGATTTCTTAGTAGCATAGCTTGCTGAAGCAATGTGCTTTTCATCGCATAAAAATCATAAAATGCAAAGGCTTTCAATGTGTTTTTAGAATAAGCGGAACTTTTTTTCTTTTTTTCCAAATCGTTACTAATAGGGTAAATCGATTTTTTAGTAATTTCACAGTCAAATCAACGGATGTAAGATAGGGGCGTACGCAGTATCTTCTATTGGGTGGGGCATCTCGATCATGATCAAGTGAGTCGCAAATGCGGAGCAAATCGCCGAAAATTTTTGAAAACATTGAAAAATTAGACCATAAAAATGGAATTTTTTTGTTTTGGTCAAAGTCAATTTTGAAAACCTGAAAGGGATATTCCACAATGCCCCCTTCCTTGCGATACGCCACTGATGTAAGATAATTGTTAATAACAATAGCACGCCCACTATTCTTGGACTTTTTTGGTAAGCTCTAAGCCAAAATCTGCAGTTAAATTTTAATGTTTTGAATCACTTTTTTGCCGATATAAATCTTTCCACAAAAAAGCAAATCAATTGAGCATATCGAAACACCAACAAATTTTCGCCCTCTACTTTAGGGGCATGTAGTTGCTACAAATTACTTGATCTCTAAGTAAAAAGCTGCCTATCTACTTTCAGAATATTAAATGATCAATAAAATAAACTAAGACGTTGATTGAACGATTGCTAATCAGAACAAAGCACTGCTAATTTATCACTCTGGTGCCACTATGGATGCGGGTGGTAATTATCAAATCTAATGCACTGCAAAATAAACTTCAAATTTTGGAATATCACATCTTATAAAGAAGTAAAATTTGTACCATTCCACCAGCCTTCAAAATAATTGCAATAGCACTCGAACGTTCATGATGAGTGACCTCATTCATGTAATATGTTGGTGTTCTATCAGAAGCAACAATATACATGACTTTAGAATTGGTGTATCTTAGAACCTCAAGTGGGATATCGTCTGACACAAAAAAACCAAGGCCCTCCTTTTCAGTTTTGGATGTGGAATATTTTTGCAATTATCCTTCATTATGTTTCGAGATTTTAATCGTCGAGCAACTAAGGTAAATAATGAAATGTTTCAAGTTCCTAAAATTGCTAAACCAATGCCTCTACAAAATTCCTAGAAGAGAAATCACCGTAATTTATTGACTCGTTTCATTCAACATTAGCAATTCGTGTGGATTTGTTGGAAACTAATGTAAAACCGATTCCCCACATTGGCAATATTATCTCAAATATTAGAAGTGTAGCGGACACAAAGAAAAAACGCACAGTATCTCCTGAACAATAATTCAATGAGTATTTAAACAAAATTTTGAATACATTACCAATATATTGAATTGTACTGGTGATGCTTGAATTTCTCAATTTCCAATACAATTTATATATATATATATATATATATATATATATATATATATATATACATCATATGTATATGAATATAGAATATTCAATATTCAAAATGTTTATAATAGTTCAAAATATAAAAAACTCGAGTACAAATTTTGTTTTCATACCCTATCAATAAATATCGCTTTTTTTGCAGCAGATAATCCCCAAAGCATGAACACAATATTCCTGTAGCTTTCACTGATAACTTTTACTATGGCATTTGTAAAGGTCTCCCAGCCTCTATTTTGGTGGGAATTAGGCTTGTTCTGTCGTACTGTAAGAACCGTATTAAGTAATAAAACACCTAAAATATACTGATAATAAATTTTCAGAGGTAATAAATTAGGAAATCTAATTTAATTCAATAAAGCCTCTTTCAGGCTGAATATTTCAAATTCGAGTCGAATCGTTACAAATAATATTGCGAATCGAGTTTAAAATTGAGCCGAATCGGAGCTTTTGATCATATTTCCATTACAATTTGATTAATTTAATCAAATGTCATGCTACAGAAACTATTTGAAATTTACGTTTTAACTTGTTAAATAAAAAACTTGACTTGGCAATAAATTACCATTGCTAACTGAAATTTACTCTAACAATTCCAAACAATAAACATTCGAATCGAAATTGACGTTAGTAGTAATTCACCCCAATTCAAAAATTCTATACTCTCAGACAGGTGCGGATTTAGGGTTTTTGTTTGGGAGGGAGTGCCATTATGAATGAAATATTACGTTGTTGAAAAGGTATATAAAACGAATGCACATGACGAAATTTTTTCTGTAATAAAAATTATTTCATATTGTCTTGAATAGTAGCTAACCATAATATATATTATCATCGAAGACAGAGAATAATACACGCATGAAATAAACAACTACTTTTTATACTACTCTACATTACCGAAAAGAACATAAGTCATGCATATGCATATTGAATCTAATTTATATATTGCAAAGTACTAAAATGTTTAGTAATTGCTCCCTTCCCCCATTCCTTTAGATGACCGCCTGCTCACAGGTACTTAATTCAAACATATAACATATAATAAACATTACTTAATTACTTGAAATTAACTGATTATATTCAATATTAAGGCTTTGATGCATGGAGAAAAGTGGAGCACGAGAAATCATAAATTGGACTACCTTGTTTTGCCCAACCGGTCAAATCACCATGAGCAGGTCGTCTGTATCTAGAATATTCATTTTCTAATTCGTTGAAAATATTATGCAGACTGTTTGGAATTAATACTCCTTTTCTTACACTAAAAGATAGCCCTAAATACATAAATTTATATTATAAGAGGAAAATTAAAAGAACCAAACCAGATGCTTGACCCATACTATATGGAGGGTCTTGTCCGATAATTACAACTTTCACATCCTCAATTGAACAGTGGAGAGTCCAACTGAAAATATTTGCAGAAATAGGAAAAACGTTGGCCTTTCTTCGCTCGTCTTCAACAAATTCAATTAACTAATGATGGCAATAGTTATTAGAAGCAACAAATAGAATACTTTTTTAAAATAATCTTTTTTAAATTCTGGTGCAAGGGCCTCTTCCCATGTTTCCCCAATTGGAAATGAATGTAGAATCTAAATAAAAATCTTATGCGAAACATGCAATACACTAATTTTACATGATGAAAAAAGTCAAAAGCAACAATTGAATATTTTTAGTCATATTTCATGAAACTCGTTTCAGAAACATACTAAAATATAGTATATTTGAACATATTGAGTGAAACTAGGAATGTGACTTACAACCATTTTTGTCCTGGTTCTGTCCTATCCTGATTAATGGAAATTCAACAACTTAATCGTTCTATAAAGAATAAAATCTAAGCTAGTGTTACATAAAGATCATACGAATTCATGATTATACTGAAATGTAATAAGTAAACAAAAGATCAATGTAAGAATTATAAAAACCAAAATCTAAACTATATAGATGAATTAAACACTTATTTAGACTCTTTTAGCCAGTCTCTCAAACAACATAACATGTTGGTGTTTTCATCAGCAGGGCGTGATCTATTTTTATGGATAATACAACCTGCTGCTGAAAACAAGTATTCAGAGAGCACGCTTGATGCTGGTACCGTAAAAATCTTCTTTGCCAATTGGGAAAGCAATGGAAAGTTTGTGCGATGTTTTATCCACCACTCGAGATTTTTGCAATCACGATCTTCTGGTATTTTACGAAACATAGCTACTTCTGATTTGGCATAATGAAATTCACTGGCTAACTCTTCTTCAATATCTTCAGAACTAGAATCACTTTGCTCCCAAGGATGTCGTTGTCGCAGACATTCCTCGGTTGTTATTGTTGTTGTTGGTGTATGCGCTTCCTTCAGTATCTCCTGTTCTAAAGTCTCCCACAGCAAATTTCGTTCAGCTTTGGGAAAACAGGATAAACTTTTGTAGTTTAAGTCAAGTGTTGATGCGAACCTTACCATACGAATCAGTGTTGTTAAAAAATTAAGTGTCTCCAAATTAAGTGCACTAAAAGTGCAATGAATGTATTTTGGACTAAACTAATAGTTCACTTATTAAGTGTACTAACTACACTTATTTTGCACTTTTTCATCAGTAAAAAAATTTGTTAAATTGTGGATTTTCTCTTCTCTTGCTTTTAGCATTGTTGTTTTAAAGCCAATTATCAAGCATTTATTTTATTCTT
>CABFPE010000021.1:65541-79506 GCA_900660155.1 Hofstenia miamia | reverse complement strand
TATATATATATATACATATGAATTTGACATTCTTATTTCTCAATACTTCAGTTACTTTAACAGAAAAATTAGCATTTCCTCAATGAGCATATGCTGAAAGATTTAGTTTCTAATGGGTCTAATATATATATATACTAGTCTCCCTAAATTATATTTTCAAAATATATTTCCAAATATTACAATTAAGCATATTTCTTTTTTATGTTAACAGACGGAAATTTATTCAAAGCGCGATTTATTTTGAAAAGAAAATGAACTAGACAACAAGTGTGGCCTCCGTCTTGTTCTAATATATAATATATTTAAATGGGTAAACGTCTTTTCAGATTTGTATGCCGTTATATTGTGATTTATTTCAAAATTAGTCGTAGTGCCATTGCTAGCCAATCTGTGACAACTGAATGCTAAAATTGGAATATATTTGAGTATTTATAATTTATGGTATGCATCCAGACAAAATTGATACACAGACACTTGCTGAAAACAGAAATTTAGTGATTTTAAAGTATGGCTTTAGGTTAGTACTCTTGAAATCATTATACGCAAAATAACTATTTTAAGCATTTTAAAGAAATGTACTTACTTTACAAAGTCGTTCACATTTTTCAGTGCGCATCTGCTAATCCTAAAGTTCCCTATTAAACCTACCACGATAAAACTGCACACAAGAAACTTACAAACAATCAGTATTCAAGAACAAGTTTCAATTATGTTTAATTCTAAGAAAATTTAAATTCTAAATGATTAAACTAACAGAAAGACATTTAATCGTATGTGCATTTTGCCGTAAAATAATTTAATTTTTTTAACATCGGTAAACTTCAAACCGTCAAATATAACTTTGACTTCGACATAGCAATACTTATCGACAAAATTTGCTAAAATAAGCATGATGTGGGATGAATATCAATTAAGTTAAATGAGTCAGCATTTTACTGAATACTTTTCACTAATTTAAATATAATATTTTATTATTCATCTTAATACAACTTAATAAAAATGCATTTTTAAACAATAGACAAAATGTTGATGTTCTTTTTCATATATTTTATTGTAGCATCGCTGGTAGTTGTTACTATTTATTGGCTAGACCTCACGCTTTTCTTGTTACTGACTGGTAGTTGTAATATTTGTACATATTGTAAATAACATTGTATATAAAGACCAAAGCATTTTGTAGAAGTAGTTTGAACTGTATTCCCTTTGTGTTCACTAGAATCACCCCGTGATTCTAAATTATATTTATACTTCATTCATTCTTATATTTGCTATGTTGATTCTGTTTGCAATGCTGGATAGTGCTTGCATACCATAGAATTTATGTTTATGAAAAAGATAAATTTACTTTTCCATATTGAAGCACTGTATTTTGCCATTTCTATGTATCAATGTTTAAGGATCTTACACATCATTGATTTGAATCTGTAGTAATTTTTTGTTTGAAATTAAAATAATTATATTGACATTTAGATAAGGAAGCTCCTATTGAATGGCTTCTAAGAATTTGAAATAATTTTTGAAGTATTATTAAGATTAATAAAAGTAAGATAGATATTTTATTTTCCATCCTTAATGTAATGTTTTTCTATCTGAACCTATACTTCCAAGTGAAACAGCTCTTAATTTCTAGATAAACTTAATATTATTTCTACTTTACAATTATATGCTTGGGAAACTATAGTATCATTACAATTTAGTATGCATAGAATTGCACTGGTTTAAATGAGAAAATAGAAAATCAAAACCATTTACTAGAACTGTATTTAATTAAAATCTACAATAAATATTTAAATTTTGAGTTTTTTGTATTATTTAGTATGTTTTAATTTGTGCAAGACATTGTAAATTTATATATCATATGATCATTTTCCCTATTTTAATATTTTCCTATATTGTTGAAATCAATTAATATTAAATATAAGAATAACAAATATATTTTTCATAAAATTTTGTATATTACACATTGTCATTGCTTTTATTGAAAGGCATTATCAAAATGACACAAAAATCATATATTTGTGGTTGGTAAACTTCTTCATTCTATAAAATCTCAAAATGGACATTTGAAGAAATTTTTTTAAGGGAGAATTAAATAAAAAATTTGCAAGATTTAAGATAAATTTGGAAAATTTGATATTTCTGAAAATTAAAAAAAGAACCTTCAATTCAATAGATTGTCAGACATGTTTGTTGTTAGTGCAACATTATTCCATTTTAAAAAATCACTTCCCATAAATTTTGCAGATCACTTTAACATCTCTATTAATCATGTTAACTTCCAAGAACCAAGTAATTGTATAATCATTAAGTAGGGGCAACATAGATAATGGTAAATCCAGTATTTGTACTGAGAAAGTTCCCTCATAACTTAAGAAAATGAAAAACATAACCTAGTTAATCTTATATTTTAACCAAAACAAAACTCTAAGATCACTAATTAAACTAGCTACTTCCTTTCTTCAGCAAAAGATCAGATTGACTCCTTACAATAAAAAACAGTGCTGCCCTATGGGAAATGCAAACATGTAATTTTTGAGTATATGTTTAAAATATTTGTGTTTATAGCTTATTCTCTGAAATATTCTTTTTGGAATTATTGCAAAAAATGTGATGAGAATAAAGAGTTTCAACTTAATCTTGCAAAAACATTGAAGTTTACTGATCTTATTGTAGTGGAATTTTGATATTAGAGAACAGAACTATGATAATTAATCACTTTAATAAGAGAATTGATTAGAGGATTAAGAAAATTCTAAGTTTATTTTGAAGAACCAACTGGAATTCATTAAAATTCTCTCAATAAATGCAATATCTATAAACAAATGTATCAATGAAAGACCTTGTAAACTATACAACACAGAAAATAAATTTTTGTACTCTAAAGTAATCAAGACAAAATTTTTAAGCTCTTTTGTTTATTCATCTTAAGCTGCCCAAGAAAAAATCAATTTGAAAAATTGACTTTGTGATTCTGATTGCTACATGGAAATATGCATTAGCACAATGCTTTGAAATTTGACAATACAAAATTGGACAAGAAAATTGAAAGTAAAGTTCAAAAATTTGTTTTGTTAATTTGTTTTGAGGTTAGTACTTGAAAGGAATACTGAATATCTCAAAATGAAGACCAAAAATCTCAAAACCAATACTGAGAAAATGTAACTATGGAAACCTTTGTTAGCTTTCAACCAATTGCAATTGCTATGAAATCATATGTTTATGGCATTTAAACACAGAATTACAAATTGTAATTTTTTGGGGGTTGTGACTGCAGTTTGATATTCAAATATAGGGCAAATTTAGAAAATTTATATTAGATTTCAAAAATTTTTTAACTAACCATGAATATGGAAATTAATTGCCTATTAAAAATAAAAACATTTACAATAATAATATGATTGTCGTTTTAAGCTATGTCCCATATACATCTGTTACAAACTATATATTCAGTATCCATTTTGAGACATTCAGTACTTGTTTTGAGAAATTTGGTATTCGTTTCAAGTACCAACCTTGTTTTGCTGAACTTTCATTTATGTTATTCAACATTTGCTTGACAGTAGTTCAATGTACTTTGTCCATACACATTTTTCTACAATGAAATATATCAAAAATCACAAAAAAATTGAGTTAAGAAGAAAATTTCAATAATTTTTAAATTCAAATTTTTGATAGTTTGATTTAGACTCTGTAGTAAAGATGTAGATGCTGAAAATAGTGCAATTTTCTGAAATCTTATCAATAATGTGAGTGCTAGAGAATTTCCATGCTTGCATGCAAGATTGTGCAAGTATCAGACACCATCTATTGTTGATCAGTAGCCAATTCTAAAGAAATTATTGCTTAATATTGCTAAAAATACCCTTGAAATCCCCAATAAAATAGTCATTTTTCTAGATAAAAATGTTTTAGTAGTGAAATGTGCAAAATCACTCTTAAAGTAGGGAGTTTTGATGTGTAGTATTGAAATTATATGAACTAAGAAGTTTTTTTGCAGATAGACATTTTGGAAATTATAAAGCTTTTCAAATGAATATCTTTAAAATTTTTAATTCTCTCAAAATAATTTATATATATATATATATATATATATATCAATGTAAATGACAAAATGGTCAAAAAGCAAGCATAGTGACAAATCAAGGTGTACATAGTGAAATATGAAAAATAATTCATGGATATCTGTATGACTATGGGTGGTTATTACTTGCTATATTTATGAAAATTCTAAATATGTCTGTGAAATATACTCATAGTTTGCCAAGTGCTGACTGAATTATTCACTACATTGTTGAGAAATTATACAATTATTCTTAGGCTGTCATGTTCACTAAAATTTATCTTTGTTCTAAAACAGTGCTTCTAATCTCTGTAAATCCATTGCCACCATTGCATGTGTGATAATCACATTATCATTACAATTTTAAATACAAAAAATCTACCTGGTAGATAGCAACATATATAAATTTATTTATAAGTGTCTATAGCAATATGAACAACTTGTTAGGCATATATAATGACATAATATATATATATATATATATATATATATATATAATGGTTTATTCTCCCATTAAAACTTGAAAAATTTGTTTTACACTGGTATAATCTGGGGAGAGTGGATGAAGTGTGGATGAAGGAGTACTGTGTAATCAATGTGTAAATAATGGGCTTGGGAATGGTAAGCTTATCATTGGTCAGTTCTAGACTTGCTTTGCCTCTTCTACTCAAAACTATCTATTTAGATTTCATCCCTTTTTCTATGGCAAAGTGCTGTAACATGAACATGGCTACTACAAAAGAGAAAGCAGAGTGAGAACCCCATCACAGGTTTGTGGCTGTCAGTGTGTGTTAAAAGTTATCTCATTATCATTAATCTTATGCTGCTCAACAACGTTGGGTTATGACTACCAGTTATTGCACTTAATTAACATTGTTTACAACTGTTTGTACTTAACAATAAAGAATTATTAATAAATTAGTCAACAACTTTGTATTTTGCTTAGAATAGTTATTGTTGATCTAAGTTTATTAAAAAGATGAAGATATTTATGTGTCTCTCAACTGGGATCAATGACAATTTGAGATAATAAACTTGATAAATGATTGATTACAAATTTAACTGAATTTAGGTCATAGTTCAAATAAAAGCAAGAAAATGAAAAATGAATAAAAGATCTTAAATTTTAATAACAACATTAATAACATTAATACCAATGTAAGACAGATTAAAAGTATAATTTAAGAAAATAACAAACAATCATTTGTGTCATTTTTTAGGAGGTTAATTAACCTTAATAAGAACATGCAGAGATATATTTCAAATTACAAAGTCATCATAAGTTTTACAAATAATTCCCTCTAAATTTACTAGATTTTACAATAATAATTATAATTTCTTAAATTTTAAAAAGTGGTAAATTTAATTTATAAATATAGTCTTCTTTTGTGTTTAAACTTGGTTGCAAGGATTTTATAAAAATACTCTCAATAATTTTTAAATTACTTGATCATGATGTCTGATATAATATTTTTGATTCAATGTTTAGACTACATTTTTTTAAATGATTAGATATATTAGAACTGGTCTCATGTTCTTTAATTTTTCTTGATAGTTGCTTACTAGAAAAACCAATATAAACTTCACCACAGGTGAATTTGATTTTATAAATTATATTTGACTTATTGGNGTTTTTGAGTTCTTTGATCATGTTTTCAGTGTGAAGTTCCTCTATATTTGATCTTAAAACAATGTTCATAATTAGTTTGATTGTTTTTTTTGATCTTTTTATAATTAAAATGTCATCTAATGATTTCTTAATATGTTGATCTATGAAATTATTTGGATATTCATTCTTCTTTATTTTGATCTTAAGTTTTCCTATTTCTTGGTTAATTGTTCTATATGTGCTGCAATTGTCAAATATTCTATGAATATAACCTTTAATTAATGATATTTTGTAATTTAAAGGTGTATTTGAGTTGTAGTTCAATAACAATCCTGTGTCTGTTGGTTTATAATAGATTCCATTTTCAAATTTGTTATCTTTTCTAATTATTTGTATATTCAAAAAATGAAATTTGTTCTTAGTTTCAATCTCTTTTGTAAATTGAATACTCTTGTCAATTAAATTCAATTTTGTAAGTATGTTTTCTGATGCTTCTTCATCTTTAAGTACAAAAGTAATTATGTGGTAGGATAAATATCAGATAAAATGTTCAACAGAATTGTGTAACTTGGATTAAGTGAAATTTGATAATAGTTAAAGTAACCTATTTAATTAAAAAAGAAAACATTAACTAGCTACTATAATATTAATAAATTGAGAGCATTTTAATAACTGACTTTCTGGTACTTTTTCCTTACTGTTTTTTTCTCTTCTGTTTTCATCATAAGTTTTGGTGCTTTTCCAAATACATGAATCAAATTTGTTCAATTTAAGTTTCAAATGGAAACTAACCTGCTTAGTAATTTTATTACTGCAAATGAGTAGCTTGCACATTTAAATTTTCTGCCAGGACAGAACAGATTAATTTCATTTGTTACAATTTTTAAAATGCATTTAATTTTAACAAATAACTAATGAGTGGTTAAAGGGATGGAAGGTCATTACACTTTTTACTGATTGGTTGAGAGGTGAGTGGAAGTTCATTACACTTTTTTCTGATTGGTTGAGAGGGGACCTCTTTGGCTTCTGCTGGGCCATGGATATTTCCAGGTGTGTTGTAGTGACGTCATGGAAGTTATTAATTCATGTACTTTTATTAGTTTTTATGTTATTTATGTGGTATAATTTAGCTTACATGTTATATTTTACTTTACAGAATTGCTTTTTTATTAGTATATGTGACATTGGAGATATTACATCACACATTAATTTAGTTTGCATGTTTGGTTTTACTTTACATACTTGTTTTTTTATAAATATACATGACATTGTACAGTCTTTGATTCATATACTTTTACTAGTTCTTATGTTATTTATGTGGTCTAACTTAGTTTGCATGTTTTATTTTACTTTACATACTTGTTTTTTATTAATATACATGACATTGTACAGTCTTTGATTCACATACTTTTATTAGTTCTTATGTTATTTATGTGGTCTAATTTAGTTTGCATGTTTTATTTTACTTTATTACATACACACATGTTTCTCTTAATATATGTGACATTGTTAGCTGGGGGTTTACTTTAACAAAGTTATTGATTCATGAACTTTTACTAGTTTTTGTGTTATTTACAGAGGGTCAATTTAGTTTACATGTTTACTTTGTTTGCACACATCTTTCTATTATTTGTTAATATACATGACATTGTTAGCTGACAGTTTACTTTGCAATTTGTGATAATACATTGTTGAATAATGTTCTTATCAGTAAGAACTTCCATGCATTTCTAATGATTGACAATCAATGTAATTTAATTTGTTTTTTTCTATACATAACATGTAAAGGTCTACATTTTGTTTTTCAAATACACTGCTATTTCATTGTAAGAAATTCCCTATGTTTCTAATGATTATTATCTACAATTGTTGTAATTAATTTGTTTTCACCAATATTTCCTATCTGTAAAAATTCCATGCAATTATTTCATTTATTGCTATTATCCAACATACAAAACAGGAAAATATTCACCATACTTAAACATTACAGGTGTATAAATATAGACTTACATGATAAAGACAATTTTGTTTTTCAAAAAATTATACATGTGATGCTATTATACAAAACTTAATTCATTTATTTGGGGACTATTCAGTACATGCAAAGAGTTACAATTCATTTTTCAAATACATTGCTACACTTCATTGTAAAAATTCTTACATTTAATTCATTTTTAATAATATCCTAATATACAAAATGGGAAAAATATTTGCCATACTTAAACATTACAGGCATATGAAATATAGATTTACATGATAAAGGCAATTTTGTTTTCCAAAAAATTATACATGCAATGCTATTAGTAGGATTTATACATATACATGCTTTCATTAATACACTATTATTACATTGGTTTTGCCCAATGGTCTTTTCTTTGGACTTCTTTTGTCAACTTTGCACATTTTTCAGTTTTATTTGGTTTATGGCTCTTGCATGGTTGTATACATTACATGGATTTTCTGCTTTCAACTGGTTTTTCAACTTTAAACATATGTTTTCAGCTTATTTTTCATTTATGACTCTTGTGTGGCTGTATACATTACATGGCTTTCTACTTTTATAGCTTTAATGTATGTATTCCTTATCTGCCCATATTGTAGTTGGTATAGAAATGATAACACACTCATTATTCACTGTCTTGTAGTTAATATCAATTTTTCCAATCACTAGATATGATTTCCAATCGTTAAACTAATTACAATTCCATGTTGTGATCACATTCTAAGCGTACAAATGTTTGTAAATAGTCTATTATTCACACGCAAAAAATACAGGTGTATGGTATTTAAAGTTGGACCGCAAAGATTTTTGAGAGAATTACATAATAATAATTTGTAATTGAAAAACAACATCCATAAAATCGCAAAACAATAACACATATAAATTCATTTAAAACAAAAATTAAAAAAACGTGTTTGATGAAAAGGGAAATATTACAACAACATATATAGACAATGCAACTTTGTTATCCATGTACAGATGCATTTTAAATCGTCAGTGCAAAACACAATGCTTTTTAGGTAATGTTGACCCACGAATTTGGCAAATTTTTTACACCATGCAAATTATCACCTGGTTCAAGCTAGTATTTAATCACCACAATATGTGACAAGATTAATTACAAATTATTAAAGTGAAACCATCTCATTGTCTCCATAGAAATCTGCTAAAATTAATATGCAATAAATGCTATTGTAAAAACACAAAGTTCACATGAAATAAGCAAATCTATGGTTAGAAAACAGGACACATAAATCTATAGATAGATAACTAAATATTAATATTTACTTATCTATGATCTACATGATAAATATTTTGTATTAATAACAAAGTCTTTACAAAGAATTGGAGGGTTAGAATCACTTCAACTATAACTTTAAAATTTTAAACAATATTCAAATTTGCACAAGTGATGAAAACAATGACATTAAATTCAAGAATCAATAGTGTACCAATGATTCTATGTGTCGAATCCAAACCCTTCACTTTACATATATTTTGAGATTGAAATCAATGCAAAGTATAACCTAGAACAAGGCTAACAATTTAGATTAAATATTTTCACTTGCACTTCAATTAGATTGCTGACTATGGCTCCACGATTATACATGAATTTGATCTGTTAAGATAAGATTAATTGACTTAGACAAGTATTATTTAACACCATGTTACTTAGCATAACAAGAAACAAAAACGCCTAAAGACACTATAACATTAATTATTGATTGAAAATAAAAAACTTAATAAGTGTTCACATTGCTACACAATTCGTAACTGCTGAATAAAACCCAAAATTTAAAAGCATATCCGTTAAAAATCAACAATAATCATACCTGTATAATAAAAAAGCATGAAATGAAAGCACTCATTTCGTAGCTAGACATAAAACATACTCAGATTGATCAAATTTTCACATCAATTTAACATTGTCAACCAGAATAACCGCGAATTTGATCCAATTTTTGAAAGGCGTACCATTGTTTATAGTTTATTCATTGCACTGACCAGCAAATGATAATGAATCTACGTTGTTGTTTAACATGAAGTCAAATAATCTACTTCATCTTGTAATTGATGTAATTGAGAGTGATACATCATTTATACACATATGTATGTTCTTTTGTTGACAAGCTAAACAGCATACCATCAAAAAACATGATTCAATGGAACAAAGGATTTTCTATTAATACCAGATATTTTCATCAAAATGTAATTTTATTTGCTATATATATATTTTTTGCAAATTTCCTTTTGTTGAATTTAATTATAAATATTGCGTTTTCTCCCATCTGATGTGTTGTTTTAAAATTATAATCTCTATTGGAAACTTGAACATGGTGTTTTGACCCAAATAAATTTGTATATCTATCGCTTAATGTAGTAGAAGTTTTCTTAATTTGATATGATATTAGAAATAATTAAACAAAGTTACTGTAGCAATCGCTTATTGAAAATATAACAAGATTTATGTGTTTTTCGCAACAATCAATTGTGATGATGACAGCATTTCTGTGATTATTTATTTTTTTCGAAATGAATTTTTGACATTCTAACAGATTTTTGCTGTGTTAGTGTATTATGACTTGTTACTAGATATAATGATTATATGTACGCCCATATTTCATAGTAATTATTAAATTTATATATCTTTATGAGATGGTTCAAATATAACACTGTATTTGAATTAGCTGTTCAAAGCTTTAGGCATTTAATAATAGTGAATTTTTTCGTTTTTCATGATGAATTATTGACACATTAGAAAACCTTGTTATACGTTATAAATTTATTTATTATTATGTAATGTAATTGTACATTTGATTGCTAAGATTGAGAATTTTTGAAATAAAATCTATACTTGATAGTTTCTTAGGCACATCATTAGAGAGAATTCCAATATATTTGGATTTAGAAACATTTCTTCACTATTATGTGAGAATAAAATATATATATTTCTATTGATTTTTACCTCCAAAATTTAAGTGTATTGCTACAGGCTTTCTGTATTGTTAAGGTTTTCTACAAAATTGCATTCTGTAGTTGAAGGATAAACTTTACTATTTGCTTAAAAGATTTCACAATATATAGAATAAGCATCAATAAACACATTAAATACTGTAACAAAAGATTCTATAAGTGAAAGATATGCATGAATGTCATGACAAACTCTGCAGAAAAACATATTTATATTAATGAAAATCAATAAACGTGAAAATAATTTAACAAAAAAATTTATAAATGAAATTTAAATACAAACACAATTTCCATCATACAAACAAATACACACTCTCTGTAAGACTCAGAATTGCACATTGCTGCAATCCCTAGTAAATACATTTGGAAAATCGATCAATTTTCATACAAACCAAATAATTTCTTAATACTTAGAAAATTTTTGCACAAGATAAATTTCATTATGCATTATTCATTAAGGTTGCTATCATATATATACAAATTCTCTAACACGTACACACATACACTCTAAATTATTCATAGATTTTCCAAAGGAAAATCTGTCACAAAAACTTTTTGCTGAAATTGCAGAAGAAATACTATCTCTAGTTAGTTTTACAGATATTTCTTTTAAAACGTAATCAATTTTATTCCCATCCCCCAACAATGATGATAAACTAACACAATAGACAAATAGTGCGATATATATGGTCATTATAATCAAAATGTAGAATAAATTACATTTTTGTCTTGTCTTAAACACGTATGTGGGCTTTACCACATACGTTTATTAAATATTAGGAATTGCGAGTTTTTGCATAAACTAGTTTTTGGTTTTTTCCGAAAAACTATTTTGCTTTATTACCGAAATAAGGCATTACTCTTTTAACAAGTATTATTATCTCTCTGATTCAAACATTTGTTATTAAATTTANTCTTTTTGGCAACACGCCCTCATTATTCATGAATTAATCACAAGGATTATGACTAATCAATTAGCATCCGTCAATCAACTGTTAACAAATATGGAAAATGCTTTTTGCTTAAATTGCAGAAGCAATTTCACCAAAAACTTTTTGTGATTAATTTTTCCTTGGAAAACTCAACATTCAGTCCTCTTAACGACTCTAATTTTTAATTATTGTGTGGATGACTTCACAATAGTAACTATTTAAGAATACTTTAACTGTTTAAATTATAAAATTTATTAAGGTCTTTTCTGAAATTTCAATTTTAGGGGGAGGGGGAAAGCAATTGTCTTCTCTGTATCCTGCTCCCGCTGCCACTGATTTCACTTAAACAAAATGAGTTCCAAAAATTTGATGGTTGTACAAAAAATTTAAGCCGTAATATAGTAAAATATTGAAACTAACTATGAAGTGCAATCATGCAAACCATTGAGCAGGTTTAATGGAACAGTCTCTTAAAGCATGTTTTTTAGTAATATTTACAACAGACTTGTAACTTGAAACATTTCAATATTCCTGGTAAGGGAGCTTCTTGAAATATTGAAATGTAATATGCTTCCCTCCATTTAAGTGATTGTAAAATATTAACAAATTTTGATGATATATGCACACAGCACCAATATTCTAATTAGAGTGTACAGAGTGCCAAAAATATTTAATTTTTACTAAGATTTTACTGCAGATATATATATATATATATATATATATGAAAATATCAATTAACCCAATATAGTATATGTCACATACCATTCGAATGCCAGAAATGTGTAGAAATCAAATTTGTAATTTGTATCGACAAGTATTTTGGTATTTCTTCTTCTTGTTTGATACACGAAGTAAAAACAACCGAAATTTATACTTATGCTTAAATAATTACTTTAGTGTATATTGCAAAAGCACGCATGGTCCAATTAAGAATACTCTTTTTATGTGACACGTAAGCAACATTGCCTTCTGTGATTTTCAAATTCTTGAGTAATTTAGCTACATCGCATAGCTCGGGGATGTAAAGAAATTCCTGTTTTGTAAAGCTTGTGCCGTCCGACACCATATTTTTAATATTTTAGTTTACATGTTTTCAAAAATTTCAATTGCCACATAATTTTTTGCAAAGCCATGCTCAGTAATTGTATGTCACAATACGATAACTTGCAACTTAAACAAGTACAAATGATCTGTTCTATTTTTCAATTTGTGGTTGTAACGTCCGACATTTTGTGGGATTGGACGTTAAAAGCGCCATTTACATTTCTTTTACTTTAACTCTATTAGCCATTTATTGTATATTGCGTTTATTCTACTTGATATTTTTCTTAATTTAACGTTCATTAATTCTTGTTTTTTCCAAATTCGTAGCGCCAAACGTGGAAAAGTGCAAATTGAGGCGTCTCTGGATACTAAATGGTGATGGTGCTGTGGATCTTAAAGCATGTGAGGTCTTGAGAAAAAGAATTTACGCGCAGAATTTGAAAGAAAGAGCTCGAAGTGGGTCTACAGGTATTGAAAAAAATGTGAGGGCAGTCGGAAAAGCGCTTGGATTATATAGCGAAAGGTGCGGTAGATTAACTTATTCATGCAATGTGTCAGCTCTTAAGAGAGCTACTTCCCAAATTACTAAAATTCTTACCTATGTCTTTTAAAAGTACCATTCCTAGTCTGAACTTAATTAGCATAAAATGTGTCAAGAACTTAATAAGAATAGCAAATAAAATTGTCTAGTAAAAGTACTATTCTTAGTAACCAAATATGTGTTTTGAGAAACTTGAGTAGTACGTTTCTAGACCATTAACATGTTCTAGAAATTTTCTTGCTAGAAACTCTGTTGAGAAAAACGTGGCTAAAGAAAGTACATAAATAAAAACATTGTCATCTTGTGTACTATAAGTAGTAAGCAACATTTCCAGAAACGTATTTTGAGATATCCGATTACGGAGGTATATGAACTATGCAAGCAAGAGCGTGGTAATAATCCTGATGGTCAAATCTATATTTGCCAGCCTAAGTTCAGCAAATGTGTTAATAGTTAAAAAAATGCCTAATTTTTTGTCTTTGTAAACAGCCAAAACATTCGTACCTCAAGCTTATTACTTCTCAAACAGAGATTGAAACTGGATTTGTTTGTGTTAATCTTACTAAATTATGTTTCTTTCAACAGTTTGAGATGCAAGGATTATCGAATTAATCAAGATATGGACGAAGTTAATTATAAAAAATGGAATTTATTTGGATATTTTACACCTTCACAATGATAATAGATGTGATGTATATGGGACTGCTCAAATAAATATTTTTTCATTAGCAAATATTTAAAATAAGTATAATAGAATTTTTACTTAGTTTTAATTGAAACGTTAAAATGCGACTTTTAGATTTAAAA
>CABFPE010000021.1:37367-65520 GCA_900660155.1 Hofstenia miamia | reverse complement strand
ATCAAGATATGGACGAAGTTAATTATAAAAAATGGAATTTATTTGGATATTTTACACCTTCACAATGATAATAGATGTGATGTATATGGGACTGCTCAAATAAATATTTTTTCATTAGCAAATATTTAAAATAAGTATAATAGAATTTTTACTTAGTTTTAATTGAAACGTTAAAATGCGACTTTTAGATTTAAAATTAAAACTTGTGATTACTTCCAGCTAGAACTGGGCGCCAGCCGGCAGAGCCACCGGAAAATATCGACGGCTTTGCCGTTGATAACTAAAAGTATATCAAGACAAACGAAAAGTTCATAAAAGGGAAACAGCATTTAATGTCGTTGATGTGGTAGTGACGTTTAGCATTAATTAGGTTATGTCTTATTAATCAGATTGCTTGTAAGCGTATGGTGAACCTTTTTGCAAATAGATAGTTTCACAATACCTCTTACATCATATACCGTTTTTACCAGGGCTAGTGGCCTTAGAGGGTTTCTATATGGAATATTATACAGTCTAATCCAGTTCTATAGATGTCGCTCAGCCAACTGCGCCACTGACAAAAATCTTTCAGTATATTTCAAAAGAGACCGGCCTAATTCTGGTCCCTGCAGTTAAAACTTCAAGGACACCATTTACCAGAAAAAATACCTGCAATGCCAAATGCCAAAGAAGTACAGACACAGAAAAGATACACATGTACAGTGGTCATGGAAGAAGTATTTGAAAAAAACTATTTATCAATGTGATCTGTGTAAAATCCCACTTTGCATTAGTCCATGTTTCAAAGAATACAGAAAAAACCAACAAATGACTATTTTTAATACTTTTAAATGTTTTTTATTACTTGTGGAATGCTAACTCTGTTCAATTGGACTCAAAAAATATTTTTTTCATTTTTAATTTCGAAAATTAATGCCATATGTGGGGTCATTTTATCAAACATATTACTATGGTAAAACGGTCAAAATTATTTCAAATCCTATAGAATACTTCTGGCCTCTGCATAATTAAATTAAACTATGAACAGATTGATTGCATCTGGGTTGCGCAAAATATATTTACTACTGTGTATTATGGAATTTCGTAGCTCTTTGGCAATGTGTACACTTTTCTCTGTATGCTTCTCCATAGTACACAGTGCGGATATATGTACATATGTATATAAACAAAGCGACATCTGGGTACAAGAATTAGGGAACATATGAATGGGCACCTAAAATATAGAATTTTTATGCACAAACATCAACTAAGAGAAGAAAATTGTTACATCAGACTACGATCAGAACATCATAAAATAGAAGAAGCATTAATAATTAAGCAATCAAACAACTAAGCATGGTATCATTGAACTTATTTTAAGAGCATAAAATGTTAAACTATATAAAGTGTAGTCTAGTGTAAATATATTTAGTTTTTACTGCATATTTGTACTGATGATGTTTTAAATAAACGAAACCGGTCTATTCCTTTCATAACGTCCATTTAGAATATATATATATATATATATATATATATATATATATATATCATTAAATGAATTAACCAAATATTTTTTGTCAGACAAATATAATATTTATGTACTAAGGATAGTTTACAACTAAATCAATTACACTGGTCAACATTTTTCAAGTTTTTAATTTTTTCTCGAACCAAAGTATGTGACCCTGACTAAAACTACTTCGCTGATCACGAATCTGAACTCAGTTTTACTCCAGCACGTCCAGTTTTAAAGATAAATTAAAAATACAGATATCAACCAATTTAAATATTATAGAAAAATGTGCGTATCAAGTGCACATTGAGAATTTATTTACTTTTATATTTTCCATCGTTCATTTTAAAGATGAAGCATAGAAAAACACAAACCATCATAGAAAACGTTTATTTACTTTTATATTTTCCATCATTCGTTTTAGAGATGAAGCATAGAGAAAAAACATCATAGAAACGTGTAATCAGAAAGGAGGAGAGAAGAGCTCTCACCTATTTATAATTATTTAAACTAAAACATAAAATTCTAATGTTAATTTTTGCAGTACTGATTTGCCTACATCACTCATTCTTATTTTAAGCAAATTTCAGTAGTGCAATTACAATTTTAATTTTAAGAAAATGATTATTGGTTCTATAAGTTAATCATTGTTGGCAAGAAGTACAGCCAAAGTAAACTATGTGTTATATTATATGTCATTTCATTTTTAGTTCAAACTAAACATGGTTTCAATATCACAAGTTACGCTGATTTCGTCGCCTTTAGTCAGTACCTCCGAGCGCGTATATATTTGTTCTTTTGGTAGTGAGGATTTCATAACGGGAGAACGGAGCCACACCGTTCAGTAATCTTTCTAAAGAGGAGTTGCTTACTATTCATTAGATGCTCTTTGAACTACAGGAAGATGATGCTATCCAGTTGAACAAAGAAGTTCAAGTCAACCATCGAGTAACAAACAGTGAACAGCAGACAATTGATGTAAAACCACAATTGAAGACTTCCACAGGCAAAGAACGACATCCAAAGAAGCTAAAAAATGATGCTGATCTTTTATTCATTGGTACTTCGATGTTCCGATACTTAAGAGCTCCAGGTCTGATCAGAAAACGAAAAGTTGCTGTAGATTCTCACCGTGGCGCCACCATTGCTGATATTACCAATGTGGTCAAGATGTACCAAGGCACAACCAATGTAAAAGAAATCGCAATTTCAGTCGGTAGAAATGATATTATGAAGAAAAGAACCGATTATACTTATTTGTTTAAAGACCTAGTTGATGCTGTGCGTGTTACTTTTCCGGCCGCTAATCTTTACTTAGGAGAAGTCGCACCATTCTCGCATTCTAATCAATTAAACAAGAAGGCCATTGAACTAAATCTACTTTTCAGCAAAATTCGAAAATCTTGAAGTACGAAATTTTTCATAGTTTTAATTGGATAAAAACATTAATAGAAAGCTTTTCGCAAAGATGGATACATTTATCTTATGCAGGCTACGGACATCTTGCAAGCTGTATCAAAGCGTCTTTTGATGAATCACCGCAACCACCTACCTCACTACATCAAACACCATCGCTATGCAAGTTTCGATCGCGTTTAAATTTTAGTTCATTGCAGCATGGTGCCCATCAACACCCCGCCGCGTTACCAATCATCACGCCGAGTTTGCACGGTAATAATCACCGAAGCTACGCTGAAGTCACTGCAAGGCCGCACAATTAACTTTAGCGGAAATATCAAAGCTAAGAAATTTTTTAATTTATATTTAAATATGTATATTTATACGACACCCAGGCTACACATATGCCTATGTATATGTAAATTATACTGTTTAAAATTTAAAAATACTTTGAGTATACAAGCTTGTCTCTTTATCCACTTAGTTACTCAAGGAATCTAAAGTAATCCTGGCCCTGTTTATAACTATGAAAAATTTATTTTAAAAGTTAATAATAATAGTAAAAGCACAAATTATGTGCATGTAAAATTTCAGAATTTAGCCAATAAACATTATCAGTTTATTCAATTTATGCAAGAATTAAAACGTGACAATAATTGGCATAACGGAATCTTGGCTAACAGATGATGACTCCAACAACATGTGGACCTTTTAATAGTAGTATATACAAATTTTTCGCAATGATAGAAAGCCTAGTAATTTACTATGCAAAACTTAAGGTGGTGGTACTCTTCTTCTTATTCCGAAAATTTACCAACCCAAGCTAAGAAATGACTTTTCACCATTAGCTTCAAAATTTGACAGTCTACGGATCGAAGTAAAAGTTCTAGACATAAAAAACAATTAATTAATGTGTCGTACTGCCCTTCAAAAAATTACCTCAATGATTTTGTTATTCAAATCGAAAATGAGTTATCTTCTGCATGCTTTGAAAACAAAGATGTCATATTAATGAACGACTGGAATTTAAATTACTTTAATTACCGCGAAAAAGAAAATTTCGATCTTTTATTAAGCACTTTAAATTTATTTTCGTGAAACACAGTGCTACCTACAAGAAATGTATCCACTTCTAGCACACTTATTGTTAATATCATCACAACGCATCAACGCATCAAAGATAAGTATAGTTTTTATTGTGGAGAATTCCCATTTTCCGATCATTGTATTATTGCTATGCAAGTTCCTAATAATACTAATAAAACAATTAGAGAATGGATTGTCATCCATGACCATTCTAGAGAAAATATATCCAAGCTCAAATCTGAGCAAAGCGCACAAAATTAGAATGATGTATATTCAGCCTCAGGACCAAATAACATGCTAAAAAAATTTCACAATATACTTGAATATTTTTATGACATTTATTGCCCCGAAAAAAACATTTTATCTAATTATTACTTTCAAAAAAAATTATGATAGTAAAACTTGGATTGATTACTAGTGTAAGCAGTGTATAAAAAATAAAAATCAAGCGCATAAAGACTACCTAATATTAAAAACCTACGAAAGTTTTTGTCGTTACAGAAAAGCTAGAAATTTTTGTAATGTAACTTAGAAATGTGCAAAATTCTTATTCCAAAAACTTTTTCAACGGATTCAATCAGAGAAAAAATGGAGATATATTAATCAATTGACTAATTCTCAGAAGAAATATATGAGCACCACTGAAAAAAATCTCATGTAACACGGATTTTTAAGAAACTTGATGAAAATATTGCCTCAAATTATAGACCGATCTCGATAACATCCCCAATTAGTAAAATATTTGAGAGACTTTTATCAGATCAAATTGACGAACACATGCAAAAATATAATTAATTTTCTGATGCGCAGTTTTGTTTTCGAAAACATTATTCTTCTACCGATGCTCTCATCCAAGCTACTGAAGAACACTGGAGGAATTCCTTAGATAAAAAAACTAAGTCGCAATTGCTTGCTTGAATATTTCTAAGGCCTTTCAATCAATCAATAAAATATTATATGAGAAACTAGGCATATAGTGTACTTTTAATCTCAAACTATTTGAATAACAGAATTCAACGGGTAAAATAAATAAAGTATTTTCAAGTTGGCTTCTGATCACAATGAACTATTCTAGGCCTCCTACTATTTAATATTTATATAGATATGAAACTTCATGCTAAGACCAATCTTATCCAGTATGCTGATGATACATGTGTATTTTGTAGTGACAAATCTGATGATAAGGCAATAAATACAATAGAGTTAAGCTGTCAATCTTTATGCAATTACTTTTCAATGCATAAATTACGAATTAATACTTAAAAACTGATATTTGTTTATTTAGTCTTCATCTTTTCAATATTTAGGGGTTACATTTGACTCAAAATTACTATTTAATAAATATGTTAAAACATTACAAAAGAAAATTGCTATTGGTACAAAAACTATAAGCCATGTTTTAAACCAACTACCAGAAAATGAAATTATACAAATTATATATTCTTTGGTAATTAGTCATTTCAATTTTAGTAGTTTTTTATTTTCAAGCATACGCGAAGACTGATGATTATTTTAGAAAGCTGGTCGAGCCAATATCAAATAGCATTGCTGCGTATTTGGCCAATAATGGTGGACATACAAAATATTAGGGAGTTTTTCTGAATTAACTATTTACTTTCTACACGGTGTTATCATATTGTTTCTACATTGCGTTTTTTAGTGTAAAATACAAACATATCTAAATTTGGAAAGTGTTCCCAAACTTTTGGCCAGTACTGTATATGTCCCACTAAATTTCCAATCACAATAGAAGGACTATTGGGACACATATGACCCACGTCTGTAGCCTATTGGGACACATGTCTCCCATTATAAATTTTGCCAATTATATAAATTTCTGACTTTCTTTAATTGAAATAGGTCCTAAGGAAGTATGTTCTGCAAAAAAATTAGAAAAAAGTATTTTGCGCTTAACAAAAAAATTCGTTGTCAAAGGGTTAACGAAAGAACAAAAAGATTTACTATAATTAAGTATAAATCTAAAATTAAACAACATTCGTTTATAAATAATGCAATAAGACAATGGAATGAATTCAGTGGCGTAGCCAGAAAATGCTGGTGGGGGTATGTTATAAAACTATAAGAGATTTTTATTTCAAATACAAAAAATATTCATAGAGAGAAGTTTAGTCTAGTTTTTCGCCGAGAAAGAAGGTTAATTACATCATCTGGTTCAATTTTTACATCTTTATGAACATACATGAGGGAAAGACTATTTAAGCGTTCATCTATCATTGTAGATCTCAAGGGGTTCTTCAAAAATTTCATAGATGAAAAACTTCTTTCAGCAGTGCAGACTGTTGCTGGAATTGTAGCTGCTAATTTTGCCATTCGTATTACTCCAGGATATCGTTGTGGAATTACTTCAAGGAGATTCACAATAGTAGCATATTGGGATAAATCAATTGATTGCTAAAATATTATCGTAAAAATTTACTTTAAAATAGAAAACGCTTATTACATTTAACGCAAATTATATTTATAAATGAAATTTAGCACAGTTTTGTTTAGAAGTAATGTACACTCACCTTAAAATTTTGAAACTGATAAAATAATTCTTCTTTACTCTCAGTAAATAACGTGCCATAGCAATTGAAAAAGTTGAAAAAATGCTGATCCTCAGAATCTTTACAAAAAAGATTTAGCAAACTATACCACTTTTCTGTTGGCGAAAATCGTGCATCCATGTGATTAACAACTGCATCTAGGTAGGGAAACCAAATTGAAATTTTAAAAAACTGCTTAGGAGTGATTTCTCCCGTTAATTGATAATTTGAGCGGTTCATTTGCTTCACGGTAATCCTTGGTAAATCTAGTTGAACATTTGCAATTTGGGAAAGTTTAAGAGTCTCCTCCAAAACACTGAAAGTTCCGCCAGTCCAAGAACTAACATCGTTTCTCCAACTTACAAGTGTTTGTTTTATATTCTCCACTAGCTTCACAGCCTCTAAAAAACATATTTCCTCTGCCTGCAAAAGTTCAGAAAGTGGTCTTGTCAAGCACATTACTTTTTTTGCTGCTGTCAAGGACACTAAAAAAGTAGACGAAATCATAGCAGTGTAAAAGCTTAAGGCTTTATCTTTTACTTTTCTATCACATAGTTCATTGTTGTGTATTATTGTATCCAATGCATCCAAAATATTTCCATAATTTTCCGTGAAACGAATTAAACTTGTATGCCTCTGTACAAATCGCGTATCACAAAATCTAAAGCAATAATTAAGGAAATTTGAAAAAAACAGTTTATAGAAAGTTTTGAAGCAGTTTATCATACATTAAGCTTGAAAATATGTGCATACCTAATAAGATTGGCATCAAGAAGATGGCGTCTTTTCTGTGAATCGTTCAAAAAATGGATTATGTCATTTACAGTGCTGTACATGTTTCGAATTTCTGTTACGGATGATGCAGAATTCAGAACTAGATTTAAGCAATGACTGAAACAATGCACATAAAATGCATGCGGAACATTGTTTGAGTTGACTAAGAAACTATGTTTCTCATTGGCCCTAAACATTAGTAAACTAATGCCCATGTTCCACAGTTTTTGTCTAGCATTGATGAGCCTCCTTTGCAATAGCAGGCTCATTAATACATTCAACCAGGACTGTGTGTTGTGCACATGACACAGTGTGAGCTTGTCTGGTTTACTGCTAATAACTGCTTCGACCGCTATATATATATATATATATATATATACATATTTTCAATTACAGTATATCTAATTGAATCAGATTCAATATCCAATAGCGTAGCCAGAAAATGCTGGTGGGGTATGTTATAAAACTATCATGAGATTTACTTTGGCGGGTAAATAAATTATTTGAAGTCTTGAAAATATTTACTTAAAATTAGCTGTTGTTATTTTCACTATATTGAGGTCTGGGTAATTATACTATTACCATTATATATGTAATGTTATAATAAAAGGATATATACATGTTATATGTAACATTTTATACCATTTTTCTGGCATTTATTCCATTGCATTTCAGCCCACCTCGTTGATTTTGATGGGGACCCATAGACCATTATTAAAATTTGATTATAGTTTTGTATTTTATTTGGTGAGAATTTAAGTTTGGTCAAAATATAATATAAAAATACAGTACTCAAATTTAAAGTTTCCCTGTTTATTTAGGAGTACGGATCTGGTTCTCTCTATGCATTGACCAAAGTTATTAATTTTTTTATTTATATACAACGAAATATAATGCGCTAAAAATATAAATGAAAACCTGCTTTTATTAAACTAGGTTCTCATTTTCTGTTAAGTTATCCTATGCTATTCTTAGGCTTAAAATTATATCAGTGCATTGCTGTTTACATTTTAAAAGAATCCAAAATCCAAGAAATGGACTACTCTGATCTAACAGCCAACTATAGTTGTCAGCAGTTTCATTTGGACAGTCAATTTCTTTAGTTTAACTTCTTTTCAAATAACTTGGTTCTCTTAAAACCCTAGGACTTAAAATTAAGGGAATTTATGCTGATTTTATAATGATTTTAGCAACTAAGTGTGGGATAGATCCATCAAAAACACTTTTTTTCGACGGATTCCGTATTCAAGATCTGCATTTTATTCTTTACCAACGACTGTTATTGCACTATTGTCCGTTATTACAATCACAAAACTTTCTTGCGTATATACATTCGCCGATGCAATTATTCTAAATTTTTATTGTACANTATATATATATATTTATACGTATATATATGTATATATTCTAAGAGACTATCCCTAACCTAATGTAGAGACAAAGTTGTTCTTCTTGAGCTGAATCAGTTGTTTCGTCTGCAATAATTGAAAAGAATTGTGCGGCCTTGATATCTTTTGCGATTTCTATTAGAATTATTTGACCACAAAGTTCTATGAATTCATTCTGTATTTGTGGAGATAAATATTTTGCATTGCTATTAGAACTTTTTAAATGTTTCATAAGCATTTCATCTCCTGCATCAACACCAGCTGCTAGCAGTGCTCTGAAGTTCCCGTTAATGCTGCTTCAATGTTGTCCAGTGGACCAGAATCACGATGTGCTCTTAGAGATATACCAAGCCTTCCACAGAGAATAATAGTTTTTATGATGGGCACTAAAATGGATTCTAATTATATAACAATTACTAAAAATTATAATAATAATAGCAATATTACAGCAATAATAAAACTATAATAGCTATACATAATCGTTCTCTATTTTCCACAATCTGTTTGCCACGATGCTTGACCAACTGATTTTCAATATCATTGCTGCTATTTTTTATCCTTCTTAAGAACAAATCTGTTTTTGTTTGACATGCTTTATGATAGTTGCAATTTAAATGCTGTTTTAAATTATCTGTGATTTTTTAATAGCGCTTGAGGGGATAATTCACCAGTGCACCCAAACGAGTTTCTTTTGAATAGTTATTTAAAGCATATTCTTTAGAAAAAATAACACAGGGCACACAAAAAACTCCTCCCATTTTCGGTGAAAACTTAAAAGCCGAATATTCACCTTCTAAGTGATTCTTCCGCAGGTAGACCTAAGCACAAAAACTCCTGGAACAATAACTATAGGCAAGATATTTTACATATTTTTTTGCGGCCTATGCATTATAATTAGTAAAATAAATTTTTTATAAAACTAAAATTACTTTAAGTATATAATTACCTTTTGAGTCTTTTTTTGTTCAAATGGATAAGAGAAATTTGCTGGTGGCATCCAGTGACTTGTCAACAAGGAATGACGTAGATCATCTGATACAGTCAATTTCACAAATTTCATTTTTCGACTAACGGGTGGGGATGTTCAGAATTGCCTACACTCCTTTCAATTATTACAATATTTTCACTGCAAGAGGTTTCAGTTACAATTCGAAAATCTGTTTGGCATGATTCAGCGTCATTTGAACTAGATGGCAAGAAGTCGGTTATATTTGTTTTACGCCGTTTGCTTATTGACATTATTGTTAATTACTACTATAACTAAAACATGGTTTGCTTAGATTAAATTTTATATGTAAAAAGATGTCAAAAAGAAGTTTATATTCTAGAATCGTGCTTATAATATGATTCACCACCTCACAAACAAGGAAATAAAGGGATTTTAGAGTAATTAGTGGTCTCATCTCAATTTAAATAATAATGAGAAATATGTTTCTGGTACATGAACTTAAATAGAATTATTACATGACTCACCTAACCGTATGCAACCATTATTAAGGCTGACTAAGAAACTACGTTTCTCGTTGGCCGTAAGCATTAGTAAACTAATGTCCATGTTCCACAGTTTTCGTCTAGCATTGATGAGCCCCCTTTGCAATAGCAGGCTCATTAATACATTGTCGTAAATGTCGTAAAGTGATCTGATAATAGCAATGCAAAGTGTTTACTTTGGCGCGTAAATAAATTATTTGAAGTCTTGAAAATATTTCCTTTTAATTAGCTGTTGTTATTTTCACTATATTGAGTCTTGGTAATTATACTATTACTATTATATGTGTAATGTTATAATAAAAAATATATACATGTTATATGTAACATTTTATACCATTTTTCTGGCATTTATTCCGCGGGTGAATGGCATTGGCTACGCCATTGAATGAATTCCCTCAAGAAATCAAATGTATTAAAAACTTAAAGCAATTTCGTAAACGTGTTAAGGAATTAATTCTAAAACAAAAGTTCATCTGCGAAAAATCTTGGTTAGGCTACAAATTTTATAATATTGATTATACTACAACAAGATAATAATATCCAACGCTATTTACAGATTTATCAGTTTTCCAAATTGTAAGTAAAATCTCAATGTAGAATATCTTATCTTATCAATACAAAAATTTTGTTTGTGCAATTTTTCCATTGGTGTTATCTATTGAATCTTTAGCTATGAAAAATTTGTGGATCTGACTAACTAATATTTGAACCATAGGAGTAGAATTGTTTAGTTGAATTTTAGTTACTCTGTCCAAGTTCTAGTTCCTTGGTTTCGAGCTTGGCCTAAAGTATTTTTGAAAAAAATTTCATATTTTAAAAAATTCTGAGTTCCTAACCCAAGAAAAATGTTTTTAATTAATATAGAAACTGAAGTTTCAAATAAAATATTTTTTACAATATTTTCACATGAATTCTTAATTAAGTTCAAGTTTGAAACAATTTCAAAGCTTTACAAATAAATTCAAATTTGAGTTCTTAAAATTCTCAGTGTTTGCAAAACAATTTTCAGTATCACTTCCTCCATTTTGATTTCAAACAAGTCTGATGTCATAAAAAATTTATGGCTGTTAGAGACAGGATTCATTGCAATTACATATTTGAATGGCTAAAGGTATTTCTTTAAACTATTTAGATTAGTTTCTATTTAGCTGAAATTAGTAAAATCCAAATTTGCAACCAAATTATTGTAATTATAAGAATGGATGGTTCTCACATTAAATATATACATTTTCTTTGGTGGAATGTGTGTTTTTCACAAATAGTTAGCACTATAAGCAACGTCGACCATTAATGATGAACATCAATCAACAATGTCTCATTATGGTATTAGGGATGTTGCACATTTGCATATTTTGTGTGAAATTGTTTTGTGACTGCATTCGATATGTTCTTCTCAAAAATGTATTTTGTTATATTTAGATGGACATAATGCTTTCTTTACTCTTCCGTTCATCTAACATTTTCTTTCAAATACTTTGCATAGTTTGTGTGTGCTTATAAATGTGTGTGAACTTAACTAGGGCATACAATGAGTAACAATTTTGATTTTTGGGATTTTGCAGTTTGCCCATGGAACGTCAACATTTAAATCTAGCCTCTATTTAGTGGTTCAGGTATCGCAAGTTGATCATTCCTGTTGTGAAAGATATTTCAATTGCTGGTACTGACAAGTCTTTCTTCGCATGGACTATGCACTATGAAAATTACTGGAATTGCAGTCAAACCCATTAGAAAGTTCAACAGATCATTACCTTGCCTCATATAGCAATATATGGCGACTATAACAATGTTCTCATATAAAATGTTCTAAAAGGAATGCTATTGATAACCTAAGCAAAATTGTGTGAACACTGAGATTTTCAAGTTTTGAGACAAGTCATAAAAAAGCCTACTTGAATTAAACAAATTCCTAATAACCTTAACAAGGTTTGATCATAGGCGCAAGCAAAGGACGTTGTGGATGCACCAGAGATAGACAAAAAATCAGAGTAACTATTTTTTTTGCATATATTAAAAATCAAGGCTATACATATTTCCCAGTTCATTCCCACTTCCTTTATGGTAAATTTAGGAGAGACAATAAACAATGTGTCAAATTTGTTTGAATTAACTATTTATTTGTATTGTATAGTTTGGCTATTGAAATCCATTGTTATTCAATTAAATAGGGATTTTACATAGCAAAATATTAAATATCAATTTCAATTACATAATCTCACAAACTGTTAAAACAATAAATTTATTGCCTTATAGAGATAAAAAATTCTAAAGAAAATAAATAATGATATAACAGTTCAGAAGAATTTTTTTCTTTAGATGCTTTAATATACTAGTTCTGAAATTCACGTTCCTGGATATAAGCGGTGAATTGTTAATATTTGAAAAATGTTTCATTCTTAAACAAAGATACCTAACACTAAAAAATTTTCACCTTTGTAATTGTTCAGGTTTTTCAAATAGAGAGAATAATGGACTACATTTGTCAAGTCCTTGTCAAACTACCTTTATACTATGCTTTAGAAAATCATAAACCTTGACTCTCATATAATGCATATATCTAATAATTCCATGCAATTCATTAGATTCAGAAACATTTTCATACCTAGCAATCTATTCGAAAAATGTCTCAATCCTAATCACTCACATCACTCCATTCAAACAAGATTAGACAGGATTTCTTTTCAAACAGTTAACGCTTCACTGCTATTTTCAGTCCTACTGTCTTCCATGTTTTTCGCGTCTTTATTTTTGTGTATTTTAGATTGTACTAATGTTTTAGAATTTTAGTAAAAACATTAGACCAAAAGATATATTTAGCGCAACATTGAACATTATCAATTTAAAAAATTTTCCCTCTAAACATTCATTATTTAATTAAAAGATATTATTTTGAAATTGACCGTTGATTAGAGGTATTTTGTGCTGATATATGTAGTTATCTTTGGTGTTAAGAATTGGTTGCATTGATCTTATGTATATACTTTCGATTACTTGTAAATTTTTGGGGATAGTTGATCTTAACATTTTGATTTCATAATTTTATTCACATTTACTTAGGTGTTTTGATATTGTTGACTTAGCTATAACTGTCTAGGTAGATGATTCCAAAGTTTTATAGGAGTATTAGTGAATTAATTTGTTATAATTATCGTTTTATAACGAAAACGAATTGGTTTCATATTTCGATTGCCTATGCTTAGGTGTACAATTTTATTGAGATAAGGAATTTTTTTTCTTATTTTAGGGGTTAATGTTTATCCTATACAATGCTGTTAACATATTTATATGAATTAGGTATGGAAAGCATTGATAATTGCGAAAAATTGAACTTCATAAAATATAATTTCACAAGCTTCTTCGTAAATTTGAACTTCGTAAACGTTTTCGTAAAATTTAATTTCTTGAACTTCTTCGTAAATTTTACTTTGCAAATTTGCTAATAAATTTTGAAAAATCAGGAAATTTTGTGAAATGACTATTATATAAATTTTGCTGAAATTGGTGTATATCGTAACCTAGCCATAACCCAAACCATTACCATAATCTATGAAGTAGGGTATGAGGTGATTTTTTACGAAATTTTGAAGAATCAGCAATAAATTTAATTAGATCTTATTTAAATAAGAGACGTTAATACGTAAAAATTAAAAACAACATCTCATTCAATGATAATTAACCAAGGAATCCCACAAAGTTTAGTACTAGGACTCATATTATTTAACATATATGTAAATGACGTAGCGTGCACAATTATCGGAGAGGAGCATTTATCTTCATTCCACATAATGTTTATTACAGATATATAAATAAAATGTTGACAAAATTAAAAAATTGAATTGTTTCAAGTTTCATACAATATTCTTAAATTGTTGATTTTGTTAATTCTGTAGAGATTATAAACATTATGTAAACATATATGAACATTATCAGGTTACAGCGACTAGATCTTAATTGGAATATACATGCACTTAAAACCGCTAGATTTAAGCGTATGGTTAGAATTTTATGAAAAGCCGCAATTTTTCCATGGAATAACAAGAACGAAATAAACTTGCCTACCTGATGATTAATGTTAATATGACAAATTCTCATGCCATTTGTTTTTTGCAATGGCAGCGCAAGTAATGTTTGTCTGGCGGTGCCGGCGTGGAGCTCTAACCCCCAGACACATTCCAAATTGAAGAATGATCAGACAGAGAAGCAATTCGCCTTCAAGACAATTTCCTTACTTTGTGCTCTTGTACAAGTATTTCTGACATAACAGTGATTAGTAAGATATCAAATTGTGACGTCAAAGAAGTGTTCATCAATTTTTTCATGTGTTTCTGTGAGATTGGTGTTGATATGAGCAAATTTTAAAATTTGGAAAGTAGAAAAAGTTACCCCTCCTTTAAAAGTTTTGATAGGATTTATGGAGCACGCCTATATTAGTAAACAAAACATTACAAAATTTGTGTGCTTTGTTTTTCCAAAAGCTTCTTAATAAATATCTACCTTTTTAAACATCTACCTCTTGAGGCAAGAGGTCTAGCAACTGAGACGTTATTAATTTTATTACTGCATTTTTACAATAACAAATTATTTTTTATTTTAATTACCATCCTTTTTCTAAATTACGCGCCCCTAAATTTCATACCAGATCCGCCCCTGGACCATAACATGGAAATGTAATTGTACTTTGGACAATGCAATCACGCATTTTAAATGATACTGAATTTACGCAATACTTAAGTTGGAATATTTGATTTTCTTGCCGTGTTTTAATCTCGAAAATATTCTGTGCCCATTTACAATGCACGTAAGTATATGCTAAAAATGACTGTAAACTCAATGTGTCCTTCAGCCTCTAATAAACCTATTACTAGATCTCTAACGCAATATTTATTTGAGCAAATTTTTGTAGTACTTGTAGGCTTATTTAGGATCTCAAATATACAATATAGTATATAGCACATATTATATACGCCATGCTAAACATTTTTAATTGTTCTAGATTATGCATATATTATTTCGTCATCTTAAATTAAGTAAATTTTGTTTCCTTTATAAAACGCACAATACATAATTAATTATAGAATCTCTTAATTTTTAACTCAATCAACGTTTCATCTAAATAACTTTAAGTGTCGAAAATGTTCCTCAATTTGGGATTTAGGATATGGCTTTACAGCAATACACGTATAAATATTCTCTGGTTGCTCTGTCCATAAGCAATGGGAAATGTTATGAGTGGATAAAGTCGATGCTAGATTAGTGAGAGCTGTTTCATCAGGTGCTTTTAACACGACTTTGTGCATGTCTTTTCCCTAAATATGGATAGGTGTGATCTAATTCTGAAAATGGGTATTTTACACGGGCTACTAATTATAACAAAACACAAAAACAGGAAATTTAACTTTTACATTAGTTAACAATTCCTAAAGAGCATTTGAGAACAAATTACTAGACAAAGCAAAATACGAAAAAATAAACAATGCAAAAAACTAACTAATTGTAATAAACAAACAGCACAGTAATCCAGAAAGAATAGACAATAAGTCAATTAATTTTCGTTAGTCAAAAGCATACATCACGAAGGACAACAAATAGTGTAACTACAAACGCCCTTAAACCATGGCAGACCGCGTATCTATATTATTTATAGTTAATCTATTGAAACTGGCAACCCTTTTTAGGGAAAAAGTTATCAAATTACTAAATTGGCTACATATCGGAAATGTCTGCACATGCTGTCTTTTGAGAGTTATAGCTGCTTCCTATATCCTTAGTGTAGCTCTAAATCGTACACACGCAGAGTTTCATGAAACAAATTTTAATGAATAGTGACTGATTGTTTTGAAAGTTTTGCCAGTAGTGGGGTCAGGTACCCATTTCGTGAAAAAGCAAACTACTAAATAAATTTAGTGCTTTTGTTATTAATATTCAATGAAATACAGTTTTTTAATTTACTAGGTACATGTGACTGGGTAGGTGAGAATGTAAGATTGCTACTTTGACTTTCAAATATAGGTTGTTTTTAAATGTTTTTTCACTGAAATGTCTACAATATATGACTTTGATGTTCAATTCTTGGGTTTGTTATAGGATAGAGACACAGTACTGAAAGCTATTAAAAATGTACCATTGAAAATTTGAAAAAAGTCCTCCCTAAGAAATTTAATGGTAAGTTTCTGAAAGGAATTTCCTTAAATGATTCCCCAGATTTGCCTCAGCTGCTTGTTAAAATGCATATACATTAACTGGAACCTATGTAAAGGGTGGTATCAAAACAAAATTTTAATATTACTTTATACGAAGTTCAATCTCCACAACTGGCAAGTGTGATAGTCGTAGAAAAAGCAAATGGCTTTTTTTTGCAAATTTACTCTGAAATGCTGTAAGATCCCATTTAAACCTTTGATAATTAGATGGTATACCATGCATAAATATTTGAGTTTAAGTCTAAATACATAGTTATTGATTAATATTTTGCAATTTACACTGATGCAGTGCTTATATTATGTCAATTTCTTTGTTTATACATGATTTTATTCATTGCCTGATAAAAATGATGATTAGCTGTGGAGATCTATAGATGGAGAATAAGTTAGAATTCCACATACCATTTTCTGAAAATTCTGTTTTCATACTATTTTGCAAGATTAAAGACAAAAATAGACACATACGAAATAAAATAAAATTTCTTAACTAAAAAAGTTACAATTTAAAATATTTTTCTCATTGAAATCAAAATAACATATACGAAGAAAGTATGTAAATAATTCTTTTTGGTGAAGCCATTATTATTTTGTTTGAGGTCAATGGGAATCTAAGTACTTTAAAGCAATCAGTTGGATGTCCTAGTCAATGTTTATATATTTATCAACTTAATTTGAAGAAGAAATGAGCATTTCAATCGCAAGAAGATAGGTCGTGGGTGTAGCTTTCCAATAAAAACCGTGAAAATGTTCAGTCACTAACAACTTGGTACATACAATTGATTCAAAACTCAATGCATAATGTGATATTAGAAGGTCATTTATCTTTTAGCAGTTCGTAATTGTATTTAATTAACATCACAAAACATGATATTTACTCACAATCATCCTATATAAATTTGCTTTACACATTGTAGCGAATAATTTGCTTAGAAATTCTGCCGTTTAATTCTTCCAGTGTGCAAATAAAATAGGTAGCTATGATAAATGCAGACTATTTCCAAATAAAACATGAAAGAGACAAATTGCAAAAATCAAATCAACTCAAACGTTACGAAATTAGTAAAAGATGCATGTGGATTACAAGCTCAACAATCGAAAATAGCGTTGCCTTGTTACCAATTATAATTCAAACTACTAATTAACCACAACCATCATATGTTCACACATTTGACAGTGATAAAATTGGACTTCCAGAAATACATGAACTTTTGGTGGGATGGAAATCACTCAAAGTTTCAAATCACAATTAGTAGTGACTGGGTTTTATTTCTAGATAAAGCACCAGACAAAAAAAAATTTACAAAGAAAAATAATAAAATTTTAATAGATCTTTAAACTAATAACAGATTATAACACCGTGAGCTCAACATGAGACACAGGATACAAGATACAATTGTCATAATCATTGATAAAATAACACCATATTAGTTCCTTAAATTGCATTGGGACAATGTTTAGAGGGTCATGGAAATTGACATATCGGTGTAAACTGCACTATAGTTAGCAAGACATGTAAATAAAATAAGATGGATTTCACTTTTTTGAAATCTTTGGATTTGAAGAAATATCGGTGACTATAGCACGTATTGTTGCGAAGTATGCATCAGGTAATGTATTCAAAGAAACAGTTATAGCTTAGTTGCTATTATTAGTGTACTATTGCACTATCATTCAATTTTAAAAAACAAAATTCTGACATATCAAATTACTAAATTACATACAGTGATAAGATTCCTAAATGCATTTGCAATAATAATAATAATAATAACAATAATAAAGGACTTTATTTAGCCGCTGAAGGCAAACACTATAAAATATAAAAACAAGTCAAGTTTTACGGCAGAGAGGACAGTCACATGAGATAAAGTAGAAGCAGATTGAAAAGTAATCGAAGTTGGAGAAGGGCTCAGGAAAAAGGAAACACATTAAAGATTTCTAGAAGCTCGGAGGCCGGGAAAAGAAATCAATGGCTGTTGGAGGGTTGAGAGTCAAGATGTAATTAGCAGCACGAATAAAAAACGAGTGAAGGGGGGGCGACGAATGGAGAAAGTGACAACATCATCAGAGCGAGTGGATTGGGAATTAAAGAACTTAATGAAATCAAAAGGATCAAGGTCCAATTTGCGAGTTAGCAAGCGATTGAACAGAAGGATATCACAGACATGGAAGTAGAGTGACAGCGGGAGAGTAGAGAATTTCAGAAGAGCGTCTTTGTATGAGAAGGGAGGGATCCATTTGAAAACACGCTTCTAGAACCGTCCCGTAGAGTGGAGCAGGGAACGAGAAGGCACCAACAGGGAGAAGCGTAGAAAAGAATGACGCGAGGAATGGACTTGAACAAAGAGTTTTACAGCAGCCGCGGAATTAAAGGGAACATTGCGGAAGAGAGCAAAGAGTGAGGAGTTTGCTTTGCGGAGGCGCAAGGACACATGACCAGACCAACTTATGTTTGCAGGAAGTTGAACTCAAAGATGAGTATGATTAAGAGAAAAGTTCACAGGGAGAAGCAGATCAGAAGGGGGAGACACAGAAAAGAAAATACCATACGTCTTGGTTCGGCTAAAATCAAGATAGTTAATGGAAGACCAAGTAGCCAAAAGCTCAAGATCATAGGTAATATTGAAGGCAAAAGAACTACCAAACTTGAATATCGCAATGTCATCGACGTACAGTAGACAGGATGACTTAAAGACAGATGGAGGGAGGTTATTGATAGCAACAAGGAAGAAGATAACAGCAAACACAGAAATTTGAGGAGCACCACTAGACGACAACCGGACAGGCAAGACTGGAGAAGTTCGATGAAATCAGCATCAACGACAAATAAACTTTATTTGTAGAGAAGAATAGAATGAGGAAGCTGATCAAAAGCTTTAGATAATGCAATCAGGATGATTACGATCAGAGTGGAAATAGCAGTTTACAATCAAAGTGAGCAAGTTAGTGATGATAGAACGCCCTGGAAGGTTACCATGCTGAGAAGAGGAGATGAGGTGACGAACTTTAGGGAAAACATAACGAAAGACAAGGCGCGTAAAGAAGATTGACAGCCGAAAAAGAACAGCTATTTTCGTATTGGCGATACATTTTAATTATAATCATACACAACAAAAGAATTGAAATTGCGATCACCTGTTTTAAGTACTGCTGTGTCGTTTCATCATTTACATGGGCAAAAATAATCGATGAACACGCATGACAACCCTGGGCAATAAGTGCACCAGTAGGCCATTTGAGATCTCCCCGAAGTATAATGTACTGAACCAAACGTATACCTTCATTCATAACGGGAAGCGTATAAATTCTAAAAATTGTGAAAAATGGTGGTGTTTGGAAGGCTATTTAGAAGGGGATAAGAAATTAAAATGATGCACGAGCCTGTACACAATAACATTACTATGTTCTCACATTACTTATTCCTAAAATTTGAAGAGAATTATATATAATAAAAATTTGATACGTTTCCTGTTTCAAACTTTCTGAACATCAATAGATACATAATTTATTAGAATGGATAAAATTATAAAAGTGACAGTGATTGAAAAGTCAGGTCTTAACCCTATCCAGGGTGGGAGAATGAAAAAATTTAAGATAGACAAGAAAATTTGATTTGAAGAGTTTTGAATGAACTCTAATAAATTTCATCATTTATTCCTGTGAACAATTTGGGGGTCACCAAAGCTCAAGAAGTCATTTCATTAAATCCAAAATTGTTCTCGACGTGGCCAATGCTGTATTATATTGCATTTACTAAAATTGATGTGTACTGGCATTGCTGCACGTTAATAGACTAAAATCTGATAAATGGATTGTCAAAAAGACCAATCACACATTTCTGAAAAGTACTTAATAATAATTTATTTTCTTAAAATAACATTTAGTTAAAATTTAATTTTAAAAGAGATTTCATTCAATAAATACAAATAAATTAAGTAAGACCAATTTCGAAAACTAAAACTGCAATAGAAATGCGTTCTAAATGTATGCAAAAAAACTAGTCTAAAAAACTACATTCTTCAAGATTTATGCCTCCTAAAGAATAAATTGCAATAAATATAGCTACTGGTTTTTTTATAGTTGTAAATAGGCTACAGCCACATGACTGCATATGATCTCGTAAATTTGAAAATAAATATAATAAAAAACCAAAGGTTTTCAGTTTCAAAGGATGAATAGAAAACAACAGCGATAATTTTTAAATAATTCTATAAGCCAATGGAATAGATTTTCGTCAACAATAAAAAGTTAAAAAATGACAAAATATTTAGGAACATAGTAAAGAACTTAATTCTCAAAAGCCCAGTAAGGTTATACATTTCATAACACTTAGCAACAACGGCCTGCATATTTAATGAGTGTCCGTCTTTCAGCTTACAATACGAATATTAAATCAAGAGCAATATCGATTGTAACTGTGCTTACGTCACATTTGTCTGTCGCTGTCATTCAAAGATCCACTAATATTAAAGCCCTGATTTGACTGCTGTACGATCTATGAAAGTGAATATGAACGTAGTTATGCTGATCTTCACTCTTTTAAAAAAATGGCGCACATTTTCCGAACAACCGAATAATATAAAGTTCAACACACTAATTAATAAAAACATATGTTAATTCGTGCACTCAAAACAGGTCACAACTCTAAAAGAAAAATTAGCCAGATAATTGCAAAAATCGTAATTGCATACAAAGAGTAATTAGTCAATACAGAGAAGGAATTTGAGTTAGAAATCGCCCAAAAACGAAAGCAAGGACATTTGTAGCGAAGGACATGAAAGAACGTTTTGCTCAAATCGATAAAATAGGACATAAAATATAATGGGTAATTCGGACGAAATTCATGCAAAAACTGCATTTTACAATGAGAGAAGATCAAGCAGTTACTTTAAAAAAGGGTAATTTTTATGAAGATAGAGCTGGACCACGCAGACATGAGCATGATGTGAAAATTCAATTACGTCCACAGCGTTCACGTTTATGTGGTTTTAATATCAAGTATCACAATAGTTAAAAAAAAATATAGAATCCATGGAATTTCAAATATAAATCAGGAAGAAATTTAATTTAAAGGAAATGATGCTCTTGCAATATTACTGCTATTAACGTTCTCATACTTCGCGAAATCTATTTGATTCAAAAGTAAAGTTGAAATAGTTTTTTTCACAACGCAATCGATATCTGCAAGAACGCCATTTTTCAAAAATGACGTCTAAAACAGTATTCGTAGTCATGATTCACGTCTTTCATCGGTTCTGACCAAGCACCAATACATAGCAACATTTTGTGCCGAATATTAGAATGATTAAAATCTATTCTCAAAAACACAAAATATTAGTAGTCAGTCTTCATAACAACCTTCATATTTTGTTATATTTTTAATAGTTATAAAAAAAATTGTCATAGTGATAATCGCTGTAATGTAGGTGGTTATAAACAAAAAAAAGTAAATACACAACTTTCAGAGGAGAAGTGAAATCACTTGATTTTGCATTATAAATAGCATTGTATCAACAATGGAAATTTAAACACAATAAAAGAGCACATTGCACAAAATGGAAAACAATTAAACAGCCAACGTCGTTGAAAAACTAAAGTTAAAACAATCTTTAAATTTATAACGTATAATAATTTTTTGTAAGCCAAAACCACTAAATGTATTTGTAGAGAATAGCAAATCGTTAGATTTCGTATATCGAATAATCAACTAGAGGCATTTAATATAATGCATAATTGCATAAGAAATAAAGCATTCAAATATGCCTTAGCATTTGCTAAATTGAAAATAAACTCTTAAAAGTAAACAACAGGAAATAAAAAATTTATAAAATATTCACGATACAAATTTATAAAAGCGTTCAGTCAAACTATCTACAGTCGTTATGTACAAATTTCAACAATTATGAAACAGAGTAGTATAAGCATTACATATTTGACAATTGTAATTAAAAAAATTATATAGTGCCAACTAAAAAATCCTAGTGGTAGCTTCTGAATATGAATCAGGTATTTGAAAGTAAGAGTCTGGCAAGTCTTCTATATTTGGATTATAATCAGTGAAGGAAATGACAGCATGAATAGTGGGCAATATAGGCACATCTACACGAACTGGAGAACCATCAGGCAATTTATTTCTTAAAAATTCAACAAGCTTTTCGAATTTTTTTAATGGAAGAAAGCCCTCCAGTGCATCTACAAGAATATCTTTTGACAATGGAAAATCGTCACTAACCGCTAAAACTGCTTTTATCTGTTTTCGAGTAATCTTAACTTTCTTCTTTCTGCCTAAATCGCTTGGCTGTGCATCACACATAAGGTATTGCTCAAACGAATAACGGCCTTTTTTAGGTGGAGAAAGTGATTCAATGTAGTTGCACTGAAAATTTTCATCCATTGTTCCATGCTGAGAAAATAACTTCATTGCGTTTTTATTGCTGTGAACCATTTCATCCGTTAAATGCTCTCGTCTTTTTCTAACAATCAGATAAAAGCCATTCATAGTATAAAAATTTGAATGAAACGCCCCTACATCCTCGATTTTATCAACTTTCCATATCCATCCAGATTTTACCTTTTGAAATGCAATGTCTTTTGATGACACACTCATAGACACAATGTCATTAGAAAGAAGCATACTAATTTGTTCTTCGATATCTGCTTCGGTGTCTGTCTCTAACGCACTGTGAAAAACTTTGGCACAATTATCCATTACAACAAGACTGCGATCAATAGATTTTGCATCACCCTGATACAAAAAAGATATATCACCTCGTTTCCACTGTCTATCTTTAAAGTCTATGAGTGTAGAATCCATTCTTATTGTGCATCCTTTTTTGTAAATTTTGCAAACATCGTTCGGTAAAAATCGAGAAAGCAATGGCACCCATGTATGGAAATCCCATTTCGCTTCTAAATAAAAATCTGGAATATTTTTCAAATTCTGTGCTATTTTTAATCTACGTTGATCAAAATTATTTTTGCTTTCTTCTCTCAAGCGTTCGATGACACTTCTAATAATGTCTCTATCACCATAACTCACAGCTTCAGAAAGTGGTGTCCATCCTTCTTTGTTACATTCTTTGATAGAGGCCTTATGCTGCAACAAAAGTTCAACGCATTCTTTATGACCAAGAATAAGTGCTAAGTGTATGGCAGTATTACCGAATTTATCCTTATAATTTAAAGTTTTTTCAGATATAGTTTCAGAACCTAATAACTCACTAAGGGCTTTGACATTATTCTCAAAAGCATATCGATGAAGACGTAACAATTCTCCCATAAACGTCTAAAAACATTTACAAACTGAACAAAAGGAGCATATACAAACACAGTTATTAAAATATGTATTAAGAAAAATGCTAGAACAAAATATCCGAAACAATGTGTAAGTAACAAGTAAATATAAAAACGAACATAAAGAATCATTGTGGAATAATATGCAAATTTTTAAGGTTAGTCATTACATAATAACATCAAAATACAATCAAACTGATTAAATGAATGCAAAAATTCCCGAGAATTTTTAAATTTAAATGGAATAACACAGATGAAAAATACCATTTCAATATTGCTGTAAAAAATTAAGGCTTTATAGGAGGCTTAAATTCAATTTGCTGCGGGCATAAAGTTTCATGGAATATTGGAAAGCGCTGTGCATATTACAATTCGCACGAAATGTTTTTAAACCATTAGTAACTCTTCATAGGAAAATTTTCAACTTCAGGAATTTCAAAAAAGATTTGGATCATTTTAAAATCAAAACGAACTACTACAATTTTTAACCCTAACTCGAAGCCCGACCCATTCAACTAGCATAATTTTTAAATACAACAAAAAATTGTTCTGCTAAATGAGGCAGATGCTTTGCTAGAACTTCAATTTATCAAAAAAAATCAATATTCAAAAGGAATTAATGTTGATTTTTAGAAATGACACTAGTCTGAGAATGAAACAAAAAATTCCATACATTCAAGAACTCAATGTTCGTATAATTTTGAATGTTTAAATAGTTTGCAACCATAATAAATTTTGATTAAATGAAATATATACAATTAGAAGTGGAGCACATGATAAAAATTCCTAAATACTTCAGCAATAAACGATATATTGAATAGCTTACGCTGAAACTTGAGTGCTAGTATTTTGTCACATAGGCAGCGATTGGTGTTTAAGCCTAATCTGTGTAATTTAACATTGTAAACAATATTACATTATTACAATTTTGTGCAAGATAATTTAGAAATTTGTAATTTTAGGATTTTAGTGGATGCACTCCTATTTGACATTCCTTTTTAATGTCTTCAGTGTAATTTAGATATAATAGGTTTTCTATCTTAGGAACTATTTGAGGATAGCTCATGACGCTGTAAGCAAATAAATATTATCTTGATTTCTGCAAGTATGTTAGATGTAATGCAAATTTTGATTATTGCTACTTATTTTAGGAAGATAGGGCGTTATTTTATTTTAGGAGACCCAGTTTACGGGGTTAACCCTAACCCTGCACCCAAACCATTGCAATTGTATTAAATTTCAGAAGGTAGATTAATTTTTTTTTAAATTTTTAGGTTTTTGTTGGGGTTAGGGTTAGAGTTTAACTATAAATTTATGACGTCAGGTCAACTGGGTCCCCTAAAGTAAAATAATGCCAAAGACAGTCTATGAAATTAGTGAAGATTCAAAATATTTTTGATAAGCTCATACAGAAAATGTTCAAATACGAGCCAGGCCCGTGCCTTGCATTTGAAATTTAGGGGAACCATGGCCCCACAAAGCTCAAATTAATTTTAGTTTTACTCATATGAAATAGTTTTAAACTTTTTCATTGATTTTTTTAATAGAATGGTATTAGTATTATATATTTTTCAACTAAAAGATAATTCCTCTAACTTAGTTACAGAATATTAGAATTAATACTATGTAGTTTTGTATCCAGGATGGCAAGAGAAAAGTGAGGCACAGTCGCCCTGGCCCTCCCCTAACCACGGCCCTGATACGAGCTCAATATTAACATTACACAATAACACTAGCGATTTCAATGATAAGCACTACTGCATAATGAAAGAGGAATTTCGCTGTATATCTGAGCAATCATGCAGTTAAAAATATGAAAAAAAGAAAGGGTAATACCTTTAGATGTAACTAATACCAATTTTACATAACATTCATAGAAAATATCAAAGAATATAAAGTGAGTGGGCGTTGTTGAGTCACGAAATTAAAATTTCAAATGAGTAAAAAATAAATTATTACAAATAAATAACTATATGACTAAAAACTTAGTGAAGCAAACCGCTATACTCATTTTGGAAAAAACCAAATTTAAAAGGCTAAATAACAAAATTTTAAGTACAAAGGCAAGAACACTAAATGACTAAAATGACATTATTTAAATTAGTCATAAAACATTTCGCATTATTTATATTTGTAAAATTTTTGTACTAAATAATAACGAGACAATTATGTTATTTAAAGAATTAATTTTCGTTATTTGGTTATTTAATAAGTTAATATTAGAATTCGCATTCGGGTGCTTTTGTTATTTGTATTGAAATTATTTTAATTTCCCTTTGAATTATATTTTTGAAGTAATAAATGTTTCTATGTTAATGAAGCCTGGGGTTTAAGGTTGGGTTCAAGTTATGTTGGTTTCAGTTTCTACTTAAATACTTTTGAAGAAAATTCTAAGTTTTTATATTTAATGGAAACTGAAATTTAAAATAAAATACTTTTTGCAAAATTTGGTTAAAATTTCTATTGAGTTAATGTTTAAATATCAATGGCTTCTCTTCTAAATTTTAATTTGAGATTTGTGAGTTTATTCCAGTCCAAGTCTATAAAGAACTGAGTACTAGAATATTCTGTTGCATTTATCAATTCCATTAGATTACTCATAGTATTAATAACTTAAATTTAGAATGATAGTTTAAAAGAGTATTTGTACTATTCTAAATCAGAGATTTCAAATGGAAACATACTTTGATGTTTATCTTCACCATAAATAGACTGATTTACACAAGTATGACTTTAATTAATGGCTTTTGATTAGAATATTTTGATTCTTGAAGTTTCATTTTAAATGAAAATTCTTCATACTTTGATTGATATATTTGAACTTTTCATCTGTAATATATCAATGTCCTGTTGCCAAAAAATATATGCATTTAGTATCAGAATTTAAACATTAATATATACTTGGTATTTTTCAAGAAACATTAAGCATCATTTTTATTAATATTCGATTTACCTCTTTATAATTCACAATATAATTTTGTATTTGAGTAAATCAAGCTGGGCATGATTGATAAAAATACACATAATAAACTTAATTAAATGAAATAATCAATTTGTTCATTGCATTAAAAATTTCTGGAAAATGCAAATCCAAAATATGATGTTCATCTCAATAAGTATGCTATGCAGAAGTTTTGTTGAAATCTGTGCTGTCACAAAGCAGAAGCAAATATTGAAAATACATATTATATCCATGATTTCAGTGTTAGACATTCCACAATTTGCATTAAAACTTAAAAAGAAATAAATTTCCAGATTTTAATTCAATAGTGTTTACAAAATGCAATATGTTGCTAAGTAGTTTTCTTGAGTTAATTAATAAATGTTTCATCAATACCAATATAGTTTTGTTGGATTTTAGAGAAAGACAAATGCCACTTTTGCAATTTCACATTTTCTTTTAAAATTTTAATTCTGCAGTCAGGGTTTTCCAATACTAAGAATGTTAAACCACAAATTGAATGAGTTTACAAAACTCAATAAAACCCAGAGAGATATAATAAATAATGAATCAAAAGCTTTAGCAAAACATTGTAAAAGACATTTTTTGAAATTTCAGTTTCCATGTCCATCAAAAATAATTATTTTTTAGGTTGCAAATTTAGAATTTTTGATAAATGAATAGTATTTTAACCAAAAAAACTCTGAATTAGAAAAACTTGATCAAAGTCAGAATTTTCTTCACTGAAATAATTGAACCCATACATAAAATGCAGAAACTTGAACAAGACAGTGTAACTTGAGTTTAACTCAAAAGCCCTCCATGTCCATGCAACAAATAATAATATAGTAATTATTCCTATAATTAGTAAAAGTGACTGGATTTCCTTAGTGTTATTTTTTGCATAATATATATATATATATATAGTTATACTGACCACTGTAGACAAAACTGGGCCTTCATTTGCCCACTGCATATTCCCAAATTTTGATAATGACCACTCTGCACAAATGGTCTGAATGGACCATAAATTATTGGTCCAAGTTCAAATTTAATGTAAATTATTGGTCCCACATCTATAAAAAGACATATCCCAGTAAATATTCTTATCCCATGTTTACCTGTGATCCCATGGGATACCTTTTATTTGGAAACAGAATTTTAAAAAAATTATGAAGAATTTTTTGAAATCCCCAGTCCCATTTCTGTACTAAGTGCTTCAAAATTTTAATTACCTGGGCATTGAAACAAGTAAATCCCATGGGAATAGTGGGTCATGTAGCACCTCACAGTGGAAATTCCTAAAGTTACCCACAGAAAATCGGCTATTGGGGCTAAAAGCCTCAAACTTTGCATAGATATGCTCAATATTGATACAATTATCACTGTATAGTCAAAGTCCACATAACTCAATAGAAAAACTGCTTCATACTATGGGAGAAGTACAGAGCAGTTGATGAAATTTTTATTTCAACCTGTGTGTATGTTTTCAACCATACACAGCAGTGACTATACCTATATATATATATATATATATATATATATAT
>CABFPE010000021.1:15753-26398 GCA_900660155.1 Hofstenia miamia | reverse complement strand
TATATATATATATATATATATACAAAATTACTATTAATGTTAATAAATCTTCAAAGATGGATATGTGCGTCATCATTCCAAGACCAAATTAATTTAGCATATTCATTTGCAGTTTAGCAATAGAATTATTACAATTTTTGAAAAGCTGATTGCTGAGGATATCAAAACTTTGAAAAGATAAAACTTCATTTACAATTCACAATGAAATTGGTATTATCTGTTAAAATGGATAAACCTTCATTTTAAATTGAAGTTATATGAAAACATAATTCATAAAATTCTACAGAATTTACTTTCATATGTACTTGAATTGAGTTGCAGCACAAAGTGGATCAACTTTTCTCAAAAATGCCTGTTTTCATGAATTACTTTATTTTGAAGAATAAATGTCACATTTCTGGCAATTACGATTGTGGGAATGCAACTAGTTACTTGATGATAACTTCGTTAAAATAGGAATTCTATTTTCCAAATTTGAATTGATTTCTTATCTTATGCTATAGGAATATTTCTCTATATTGTCTTAAATCTCTAAATCCTGTTTTCAGATGATAAATGTTCTTAAGGATCAATTTGTGGTATTATGCAGAGATGTAATTAAACAATAATGGCTTAGTGTAAATATAACATAAGCGAATCAAGCGAATATATTNTAATTCTCTTTAAAATGATTAATATGTTTGTAATATCCTCAAGTTGCAAGGCAACTGCTTTTGGATTTAGAAATGATATCTTAAAATGTTAGGATGAAATTATCTATAATTATATTATCTAGCAAACATGATATAATTAGATATATTTTGTAAGCTATATAATTTCTTAACAAATAGCATATATTTATAAGAAAATATAATTTATTTCATGTTTTGTAGCAGTTTATAACTTTGCATTCTGATGGATCAGTGGGTCTGCACTGTGTGGGTTGTTGGCCAATTGAATGTGGGTCGTAGGTAAGTAGGATTGACCCACTTGCAACACTGCTACAAAGTGTTTATGTAAAAAATTTATAAAAGTCTCTTCGAATTTTTGAATGACTAACAAAGAGCCTATGGATGTATTGTTTTCGACATATATTCGGGAAAATGGAGATCCAAATAAGATGATAAATAAATAACATCAAAATGCTTAAAATCCAATAATAAAATAGATGTAGACAAATACAACTCAAATAATTATGAAGAGATTTTATATATATAATCTCGTATTAATGTGATGAAACAAATTTTCCTCATCAATTTCCAAAACACAGAAACCAACATGTTTACCTTTAAGTTATAATGAATATAAAGTGCAATGTACACAGGAATTTCATTCGTTATTTCATCGAATACCTAACAGGAGGAAAACAATCTCATTTATTTCAAGGCAAATCTTGAACATATAATCATCGTAATAAGCAATTAACAAAACCATTATATCAATGAACTCCAAGAATAGGTCATTGTTATTATATAATAAGAGATACGCTGTCTAATGATCTAAAATTTGAATGATTTCTATGGCCTACACATGTAAATTAGGCAATTCAGGACCAAACTTCTACAATATCATGTATAATTGCATAGAAAATATATTTAAGAGTAATAATTCGTATTATTGTATCCACAATACTGTTATGGATTTGAAAATTATTAAATATTTATGCAGTTTAGGATAAATAATTTGCCCCTTCATTTTATTCAGTGCATGCGCCAATCTGTGCGAATAAAACAACATACTGTATATGCGAACAAATATAATCTTANCTAATGATCTAAAATTTGAATGATTTCTATGGCCTACACATGTAAATTAGGCAATTCAGGACCAAACTTCTACAATATCATGTATAATTGCATAGAAAATATATTTAAGAGTAAGTTGGTAACTAATAATTCGTATTATTGCATCCACAATACTGTTATGGATTTGAAAATTATTAAATATTTATGCAGTTTAGGATAAATAATTTGCCCCTTCATTTTATTCAGTGCATGCGCCAATCTGTGCGAATAAAACAACATACTGTATATGCGAACAAATATAATCTTACCAGTGAACCTTCGATGCATTGAATGAATGACACACTTGTTAAAATTCTAATTCCAAATAAATGTGTCACAAAGGATGTTTTGGCTTTAATATGGCTCCCAAACAGCCAAATTAGAACTATGTAAGCAACAGCAGAAAATAATGACTATCAAAAGACGTAAAATTTTGATTGACATCTGTTTTAGCTGAATTTACGCTCTTAAACAACCGTTTTAGAGCTAATAATATCAAGAAGCCTAAAATATGCGCAAAAGCAGCGTTAAATGTTACTTGGGATGCAGAGATGTAATTAAACAATAATGTCTTAGTGTAAATATAACATAAGCGAATCAAGCGAATATATTTTTTCTTACATATGGACTGAAAACTATTGACATTCCTTTTATGGACGAAAAACAAAATACAAACATCTTCTTTTTCAAGAAAATTAGTCATTTTTTGGGAAGGGTCTATGCTTTCTGTGAATAGTTTGGACTGATCTTGGTGAGGGATCCATGCCAAGATACCCCCTTCTGAATCCACCACTTAACGATTGCCATATTTAAGATCTGGTTAACAAATCTGTTAATGTATTGTTTAAGAAATTATATAAATTCTCTGTAAAATCTGTGAACATGCTATTATTAACCAATTTCGTTAGCTAATGAAGTCGCAGGAAGCCTACCCTTTATGGCCATCGCCAACTAATGCTTAAGGCATTTATTCAAAAATGTCATTTTATCAAATAACGTCTCAGTTACAATGGATTTCGTACGAGAATTTTGGGTTATAAAACACAATTATTGTCTTTCTATTCTGTGCAACCAAATTTAGTAAGAAATCTGTTGAACAGATCAGTTAAATAAATATATTCTAGTTTCTGTTCAATGAATCTGTTAAACTTTGTAATATGGTCCTTTGTAATATGGTCAGCACTGCTATAAGCACTATTTTTTTAGCATTATCAAATTGAATTCATTTAAAAAATGCAGGAAGTTCATGTTTTATTCCATTGACGCAATTTCGATTTTTAAACCACGAAATACTGTTGTTTATCACAGTCATTAATTAGCCTTAAGCAGTACAGAAGAACTTTAAAAATGAAAACCGCTATATTTAGAAATAGAATACAAATATTTCGCTCTATTTTGAATTCTCTTTCATGTATTGTATAAATTTTTGCCAAAAATATTGTTCTGTTTAAAGAATTTTAAAATTCTTTATGAAAACTCAGATTTTCTAAATATCATACAAATTCCCTTGATACCCATGTTTCAGATAATCTAAAGAACATGGGAGAAACAATTGAGCACAACGTTCCTTTTCTGTAAATAGAGAGATCTGACATGGTGCTGGGTTGGAGTTTGGAGCGGAATAAGGACATATAATCATAAATTCATTTAAAAGTAACACTAGAACAGTGATTACTCCTTGAGAATAATTTTATTTCTGATGTTGAAATTGATAAAATAATAACAAAATTTCTACAAATAGCAAATTCAATAAGACTATCAACATAATTTGAATTATATGTACCTGCTAGTATTTTTGCTGAATGAATAATGGAGCAAACAAAAACTGCCTAAAGGTCAATTTGACCTATTGTCGCATTTCTAGTGTTAATGATTTCATTCGAAAGCTGCATGCAGTGTCGCAATTGCCACAAAAATGCATTCGTAAAAATTCGAATTTACATAGGTTAAAATTTGGAAATCTACTGTAGTAAAATTTACAAGAACCTCATGAATTTGAAAATCAGTACATGCGTAGGCCTGCATACACATGTTATGCAGAAGTAGATTATTTCAGCAAAACTACCATGCTAAGACGACTTGCAAATTTAAATATGTTTAAATCATTGGAAATAGTTACCAAAACAATGAGAGCAATTTGTTCGGAAAATTTGTAGAATTCGTTATTTACAAAATGCACAAAATATAATAATAATGTTAAATATAATGCCATCAATTACAATTGACATTTCATAGGATGGTTATCGTATACAATAACTTTTCCGTTGGCCACATCGAACTTCAAACCATGGCGAGCTAGCTGCACCAAAGCTATATAGTAATTCTGCGGATCAGAAGATTTAGCATCAAGAGTAAATCCATGAAATCTGTCAACAAACAGTTCAATGCATTCGATAACATCCTTAGCTATCATGTCACTGGTGAAAACCAGTGCTTTATTGTGGTCAATATCACACATCGTTCTACCAACCTCCAGTGTTTCTGCTGGAAAGCATAGGTTCGTATGTTCAAAGTAGTTTGTTGGTGAATGAGGTCGCTTTATTCTAAATAAGTTCAAATTAATATTTTCCAATTATTTTGAACTTTTTATTAATACAGCAAGCGGAACAGGCTAACAGGACACTTAATCAAGGACAGAAAAAATAAAATATGAAAATATCTTAATTTAACGTATATCTGCAAATGGTTTTGGTCGATTCATGAGGTTGGTGGAATTGGGTTGTGCTTTGGTTAGTGTCGAGTGAAATAAACTAATCAAAGAATTGTATTGAACTAATGTATTCGCGAATATTCAAAATGATTATATTTTCCCATGCTTGTCACGAGAACGACCGAGGAGTCAAATTTGACTCCTAGACCACTTTCAAACCTAATAAAATTTTAAGTAAATATTTAAATGCACTCATATTGCAAGAATTTTACCAATTTTTACGGTAGGCATTACTTTCGCAACAATGAGGATCATGCAAGCATAGCATCATTTAGAAAATTACTAGAACCCATAAAGCAGCCACTGGGGTCAAAATTGATCTCAAGCTGAAAAAACATTTAATCATTAAAGTTCTTATCAGAATATTGATTAAATTTTCTGAAAGTCCCCACAAACGAAAATGATAAATATTATTTAGTTCAGGATGTCATAATCAATGCTTAAATGCCATTGTTTTGCAAGATTCGTATATTTTATTTTAAGATATTTCCATATTATTCTTTGTGTTGAACTCCATGAATTTGTGCAATTTGCTTATTAATGTCCAATGCGACATTCACGTCACAAAGGTTTTTACCGGATGAAGAATAAGACTTCTCAAACGTATATGAGTTATTTAGAAGTAGATAATGGGGAAACAACATCTCTAGCTGGGCTTCGTAATGGTACAAGCACTGTAACTGGTCCTGGACAGCCTTCACAGATTGGAGCTGCTGTTGAACAAGAATGCTGATGCTTACACTAATTCTTTAATAAATAGCTAAACACAAAAAAATGGCAGACCCAAATATATCTATGAAAGAGCTTATCACTTTTATTGGACTTCAGTTGGCAATGGGACTTTATAATCGCCATTGAGAAAAACTCAATTCAGATGCATCTCAATCAACTTGGGAAAAGGCTACAAAATTACTGGTGACTGAAAAGAGGAATATCCTGCATCATGACACATATTGACCAGCAAAGTCCAAGTGGGTACGCAGGCTACTGTTTGTTACAATATCTGGGACATGAATTGCATTAATGCTTGCACTGTCTTCAAAAATATTGAAAAAATCACCCCTGAAAATGCGTCTCATCAAACAACTTAGTTCTTAGATTTTTTTCAAAATGTGTGTTAATTCATCAATCAAAATCAATGTTGAAAACCTGATTGGGACATTTCACCACGCCCCCTTTCCGTATTCCAGCGGTGTAAGGTAATCTTCTACCTTCTACATCTCAACAACAAGCTGCTTTATTTCCCCAACTAGAGTTGGCTAACTGTAGCACAACAAAACTGTTACCTGCTAAGCTTGTAGCAAGTTTGCATATCCGAATTGCTCAACAACAATAGTTGTTAAAAAATTTTGTATTTTATGTACATGTTTCAAAACATTTAGTGTAATTGTAGGACTGAATTAGATTGCTTATCAATTTGCACTGATATTTCTACTTTTTAAGATAAGGAGTCAAAATTTACCCACGCAGCAGTTATAGGATATCAAAATTTCGACTGTTCTAGTGTTATATAAGTCAATATTAAATATATTATATTATTAAATAAGAATGTGTTGTATATGCACACACATGTTAAAATGATTTTATAATACTTTGGTATACAAAATTAATTAATAAAGGCAAACACAAGAAAACTTGTGGTACAGAAATGTGTTAAGGGCAAAAGGAATTAATTAGGTACGTATTTCGGAATGTATGACTAGAAATTAGTTAGTGTACTACCCGATAGTATTACTAAAAACAGATGTTAGGATAAGTTGGATGTCATTAAAGACAGATCATGAAACCTGAAACGAAAGGCATTATTGTTAGTTCTATTTTGGCAAGCAGAAGAATTGAGAGCAAAATGCTTTCATGTTATGGAACACTAATCTTAATATGAAACCTTAATCTGTTAGGCACCGTGGTCCACAAATGGAGTTAACCAATAAATTTCCTAATTATTACATTATTGCATCCCTTAAAGCTTGACATATTATTGAATGACAAATAGTGATTAGTTTAAAAGTGTGCCATTGAATAATTTGAGCGCTAAAAATAAAATTGCATGTATTTGCTTCACTTGAAGTTGAATGATGGAGCAAAGACCCCCGTGGCCCATTTTCAAATATATATTTCAGACTGTTAGATACAAGACTTATAGAATTGATATTTTCTTGAGATGATGAACAGAGTACATCATTATATATAGTGATTAATAGATGAAGACGATGATCACCAAATAGTAATAAAGCTATTATCTGATCTGTGCCCTACCAATGGTTGCTTGTGTCTGCAGCTCATTTTATTAAATTGCCTTCCCTTCGCCAAAAAATGAAACAAGAAATAAAACTTGTCACTTGAAATAGTGGAAGCGCTGATTATTGATCCAGGCTTTCTTGAAGAATTTGGTGACGATAAGTGTCCAATTGATATTGCTACATTATGTGTGATGAAAAGGATATTGACAAGAAAAGACGTGTTGTTTGGAACGAACTGGGATGGGTTGTTTGCAATGTGAATGCGAGAAGACAGTGAGGCTTACATGATGTTTTGATTTCAAGTAAATTGCTTTCCTTCCCTGAATGACAATAATAAGTTATTTATAAAAATTGAAATATTTTTCATATTTTCGTTCTTACAAATTACTTAAGGTAATCGTGAGTCATCTTAAATAAATATGTAAATTGAATGAAGCACCATTTGCATAATGATTCCTATTTTGGACTTTTAGAAGTGTCTATAACTTACTTTTTGTTTCATTTATGAAATGGAATGATTTTCACATTCATTGCTCACCCAGTTTATGTCTTAATAAACTCTCTAATAATAACTGTACTACTTTAACGTTTTTTCATTGCAACAACAACTATTAATTTTATCAAATAAACACTATTCAAAAATACAAATTCTTGTGGAATACTACGTAAATCCAAATTTGTAAGTGAGGTGAACTTTGTCATTCAGCTCAGCCTAAGCTTCAACTAAGATATTGATACATCCAAGACCAACCATCGCTCTGTCAACCATAACAAATAACATATAACATTTTGGAAAAAGGTTTCACCAAAAAACTACCCATTCGAAAATTTAAGTATAGACCTACATTTCTTATGATTACTAAAAGTGTCTTTGCTATTATTTACCTGGCAATGATCTAATGTGAATCCTTATTAACATAGAACTTCAAGCAAACTAATTCTCAAGCAGATTTATTGTATTTTACTAAAAACAAAACACCTTTGATAATGCCTTCCTGCATTTTGGTGTGTCTCTGTTGACAACAGCTTGAGTGCAGACAATGCACACTCAAATGATGCTTGATTGGTCGCCATGACAACCCACTCACCAATAATTTGAAACAACGATTTGTACTCAACTCAAGTTAATTCAAGGCAATCTTAATTCTAGATCATAAATTGCATTTATAAATTGAAAAATATCGTTTGACCACATCAAACCAAAAATCAGAACAAATTTTTTTAGTCAATTGGAAAACAATATGTAGCTATGCCTAGCCATTAGGAGTACAACAAATGAAAGGGAGACATACAATGTCTTTGCAAGTAGCGAATTGGTTTAAATTTCGTCCAAGTATTTAAAATGAAGAATATCACAAAGTCTTTCAGCTTTTGTGGCCCAACAATAATTACATACGCTTTGAAACAAGCAAGGAATTCCCCAAGTAAATTAGAAGGATTCACAAATAAAGAAGTACAATAGATTTTTAGAAATACTGTATCTCCAAATTAATATCTTAGATCAATATTTGTGCTATTGTAGGTATAGATTCTGCATTATTAATGCACATCAAATAATGATTATGAAATGTAGAAAAAATATTGTTTATCATTCATCTCCTATTTCAATGTAGAAGTATCAAAAAAGGAAAATAATTCAAAAGGCATTGATATGTGTAGAACAGCAAATTCTTTCAATTAGTTAGCTAAAGCAAATTGTTTCTGATTACAGTAGGCCTTGATCTATAGCCTAAGTAAAGATAAATCTAGATGGAAGAATACAGTTTTCATTTCTAGCAACAAGTTCATTTAGAAAATCAACATTCATTAAACCTATAAATCCATTAGTGAATCCATCTGATGAATGCTTTTTCATGCATATTGAATGTTGAGCACTAGAATAAAGAAGAATTTCTTTTGCTGGTAATTTATTTAAAATAATAAAGTTTAGAGAAACATTGGGTAAGCACGCAAATATATATGCGCTCGAACTTGATGAAATTGTTTTAATTGAGATCGAGTCCGAACTCAGAGCACAGATGTTTGTAAGGTCGAGATCAAAATTCGAGGTTGCATCTCTGAATTTGAACCCGAGTTATGCATTATTCCTGAATATTTGTAATTCAAGGTTAAGTGATGTGCTTAACATCATGTAGACATATTCCTAGGTTTAAATGTGTTCTTGAAAGCGAAGCTAACATCAGTAATTGTTGTACATTAATAAAGTGGGAAATTATGTAACAACTGACCGAAAATCAAAAACTGAAAACACAAATTCCTATATGTGTTAATTGGAAATGTGCCCAAAAATTATTCAGATGAACAAATGGCAAAATTAACTGGCTTTGTGAAAACAGATGATGGAATACCTAATACAATAAATTTTAATGCAAAGATGTAATAACCGCCCATGAACTAGTAAATACGGGAAATTTTATTGATTATTTATATTGCCACATCGAAACATTCTAATTGTCGTCAAAATATTGTAATCCGTTGCTATAATTGTCAAAAAAGTAAACATAAGAGAAAATATTTTCATTGCTGTGGTTTTCAAGTTTAAACGAATGTCCAAACAAAAAATCAATCTTAGTGTCAACTCAGAAATTTCTTAAAATACCTAAGAGGATGATTTATATGGAAAATTTCTGAATCAGTACATGAAAATCACAAATAATTGAATAGTTAGATTTATTTAAAACTGATTAATTTACATAGAGAAGTAGATTGGACCATCATATTGAAGCAATTATTTTCTAAATTAATGATAAAAAACAATCTTTTCCAAATGCCAATTATTAAGAAAACAATCGATAATTACGAAAAAGAAAATTTCAAAATATAGCAAACCTTATTAGAATGATAAATTTACAAAAATATCTAACATCCTTCAAAAATCGTAAATTGAATCTCAATTGCGGTCTTCACCATACAATAAAATTGTCATGGATGGTAATCGTAAAGATTCTAAGGCTGAATTTCATTTGGTTCGAAAAAAAGTGAATCTCATATTTTTATATCTGGAATAGATGCAGGCACACTTTACAACACAGCACAACAAAACAAAATGTTGGTAACTCAAGGTACAAATAACTACTAAAATAAAAATTTTTTCAACAATTTTTTCACAGGTAACTTTTTAATAAATTGCAAAATTTGATTGTAAACATGATGGATGTTTATAACAGTTGGCTTGGAGAAGAAAAATATGATTTGAGTGAAGGAAAAGTAATATTTATAGTAACATCTGGTAAAGTTATTTATGCAGTTCCTGCAGTATATACTTTTAACTATAACTATAACCAGTTCTATTGGTAAGTTATCTGAAAGAATATAAGATTTTAGAATTAGAATCAGGATAATACGCAAGAAGGTATTCGTAATTATCATAATACTTCAAGATATTTTTTATAGATGTAAATTAACAGCAGAATCAGCAATGTTAAAGAAAAAGGAGCGTTTGTGTTGATGGACTTTGAAAAATCTTTTGATACAGTGTGGATGGAGAAGTGATTGTTGAAATTGAAGTGGTTTGGAGTTAATGGTAAATTTTTTATGGCAATAAAGATCACTATATTTCTGTATATTTCTGACTCTAGCCCCCTGAAATAGTCTATGCTTGTGACCTAAAATTACCGTTTCCTCCTTTTATTCAACTGCAAAAGCAGGAGTAGACATTCACTAAATTGTTCGTTTTTTTGAAAATATTACTTGAGAATGCCACAAGAGGCGACAAGCGTTTTACGCTAACGCTGGAGATAAAGATGCACGATTTTCAATGGAAACTGGGGTTTAGCTTGCGTTGCATTTAGTCTTCATTGGTACCAAGTGCGAAGCCATGGAGAGAGGGGAGTGGTCGGACGACTGCCCTCCAAGAAGGATTCTAGACAAGGGCTGAGCGGTTTTTCCCGCCGCAACCTGCGGGTGGGGATGATATGGGTACCAAAGTTGAT
>CABFPE010000020.1:2632493-2648259 GCA_900660155.1 Hofstenia miamia | reverse complement strand
CTTAATAGAATTTGTTTGAAAGGATAAAATATATTATTGAACAATTTAACTAAACTCTTCGTAGAGTTTAGAAAAGATTCAAAAAAGATTTTGAAGTTCAAATAAAATTTAAATTTGTAATTTGTGTGTTTTAGTATGCTTTTTATTAAATGCAATGTTGTAAAATAAAACTTTATTTCAGTTTTGCTATAAATATTTCTGTATTTCAACAGAAATTATCCTCCCAGGTAAAATTAATCTCAAATAGCAGTTCATGGCCTGTCTCAGTATCGCCTTGGTAGTTCCCCCAAAAAAATGTGACATTAAAAACAAATTTCCTTCTACTTTTATGTACTAATTTTTCAATTAGTCTTTCACAATTGCTGTCATAAATACACACATATTTTCTTATTGGGTAGACTGCTGGTGTGTTAGTAGTTCTGGCAGATAATCTAATATAAATATTAACTATACGTACAACTAGCTTACCTAAATTTAGTGGGACAGGATAGGGAGCGTCCACCAAAATTTAGGAGTTTGCCTTATCAAAAAATAGATTTTGTGTGCCTATCCGAATAAATTTCTTATGTGCAGGAAAATTGAGAAAGATGGCACCCACAAATCTGACATCTCCAATAATATAGCAACTGTTTCATCTCTCAACATTTCTAATCATGTGTATGTGCTAGTGGTAACTTGACAACTGCGTATTTTTCAGAAACGTTTTGCTAAGAACATTACACATTTTGAGGGATTTTTGCATGGACATTTGCGATAAGAATAACCTTATTTGACCTTCGGATTTGTAATTCCGGTACTACAAATACCAGAATTTCGAAATTTACTTGAGATTCAATTCAGATATCTTCTTATTTCACTGCCAACTATAATCTACTAGCACTATCAGGATTTACACGATCCTTTTTAATGTAATGAAAAATATTAATGGCGTAATTTTTGTGAACTCAAAAACATGTCGGTGGTTGTTCGTTGAATTATTTGTGGGCATATGATAAGGAATTTATTCCAACTGCATTCTTTTTCAAGTACATTTTTTCAAAAAATATACACATAGTCCTATATATAAGCAAAAAAACACCTGTGATGCTAGAAAAAATATAAAATAGAACACATTTAACCAGTTTGAATTCCTACGAATACTTCAACAAATCTCTCAAATCTCATGTAGTCAGTCGATTGATTGGTAAAATCCAAATTTCTTCAATTCGGTTTACTTTTTGATGCCAACTTGTTTGTTCAGAAGTTGGTTCAGGAATTCCTGAATCTAGAAGTTTGTACAAAAAACATTGAGAGTTGTGATAATCAATAATCTTGCATGCTTCATTGACATTGCATTTTTGGAAGCATTCATCCAACTTTTCAGTGATTAAAATTATTTTATATTGTTACCTATAGAGAATATGTTAATTTTTTGAAATATTGTTTTATTACAGTGATCGTAAAATTTTGCACACAGTAATTGAAATAAATTTTGTAAGCTTGAGGTGAAAAACATGAAAATATAATTTTTTAAATAATTAGTAATTTGCTATTCTATTGGTATTTTGCGGGCGGGGAAATATTGTGTGGCAATGCATACCCAATCCGCTTTGAAACTCAGCCCCACGCGTTGTTTGCCCTGTTCGATTTCCAGCTGGTCTCCACTGAACTCGAAATCTCAAAGAATACTTCAGTGCAAAAAATTTTTCTGTCCGAATATAGTCAAGTCAACACTAGTTTCTAATGATCTTTCTTATGGACAACAATGTATTTGATGCAGCTCAAAAACAGCATGAACCTCCAATGTATGTTTATTGTGCTGGACAGTGAGGGATAGTAGTATATAAGAAAATCGAAACACTGAAAATTTTGACTGGGAATTAGGAACTCTCGTTGACTTCTTGATAATAATGATACATATGGCACAATGAGGTGAGCTGATGTTGATTTTATGCACCCTGCATCATGAACTGTGACATTGCTAATGTTGCTACTCATTTTTATATTTGTGTAGGGAAATCCGAATGCAACCTATTTCGTCAGTGCCTGGAAACATAAAAAAGTTCAATAATTTTGCTGAGGTCTTGCTGCACGTAGACCGGGAAGTCTTTGAAATGTATATAATTTTTAGTATATTGGTACAATGATTTCATAAATATCCGTAGAAGTTGAGTACTTGTTTTCTATGTTGAACCTGACCTGTTTGATAGAAAGAGAACAACCCTTACAAATCGGCCTCAAATCCACAAAGGTTGCTCCAAGAATGCCCTCTGTAGTCTGTGCGTTTTCTAAAGCCAATCTTAAAATTGACTGAATTTGTCAAGATCTCAACAGAAAGTGTGAAAAAATAGTAACATGTACATTCTTGACGCTATTCAGATAATAACCAGTCTTGTAGTTGAAATTATTTTCTGAATAAAGAATATCTTATCCAGGCCCGTAGCCAGCATAATCATCTAAGGGGGTCGATGCGCACTTAGAAGGGGTTAATGGAAATTTCAACTTTCTATATAATATAAACCAAAATTTTACCAAGTCTGTACACCATTTTATTTTTGGTGCATCCATGGGCGTACGTGGATTTTCTGACTTGTGAAGTCATCTAGTATAGTGATCAAGTAAGTGACCAGAGGAGGGGTGAAGCCCCGCGAAAATGTATTGAAAATATAGACAAAATAGACCTTAGAATTGCATTATTATGAACCATGTTACAACAACTGCATTAACAAATTTTATTTTTAAATGTTGATTTTGCTTTTATCTTTGTTGTCTAGGAGTGGTTGCCTGACCTTCCAGGAGGGGTCGACCCCTCCTACCGCCCCCGTGGCTATGGACTTATCTTATCTTATATTCTGTTACATTATGATTCACCAGCTGTTATCCAATATCCATAGGAAAATCGTACTGACTTAGCTTTGGTAATGAATTTGCATTTTTGAATATTATTTAGGGGTACAGAAGTGCAATGTTAATCTTATTACAAAAAATATATGGCCATATTTGTTCATGGATCGATTTTTTTGATCCAAATCCGTGAAATTCTTTTGGATCGATCCATGGGATTTCAACCTATCCATGGATTATTAAAAATCAAATTGCAAGTCGTCAAAGCAACATAGTTGTACTTTAATGACATTAGCAAAATACAACTTACAACAAAATGAAAAGGGCTCGGCAGTATAGCTTGCCAACTACAATACTGTGGTATTTTTAATAGTAAAGTACAGAAACTTTGATAAATCTAAGATTAACTTTGAAATGGAGAAGACTTCACTAGTAATCTTATTAGCAGTGGTTTACAAAATCCTACATAAAGTTTTTTGCATAAAATCCGTAGCCATCGCTAACACTGCATCGGCTTATCAATAAAGATGTCTAGAATAGATAACCTAGGAGATTTACAACACATTTACAAATGCGAAGATAATGTTGATGATATTGAAATCAGTATTAATGTCTGTTGCATCAAATTCAGCAGCAGTTGCCTATAATTCTCATACTCAGAGCGATGAATCTGAGATAAGTCCAATATCTATGGTATTCTCTCTTTAAGCAATAGAATTTGATCGTTAAGTCCATATTATCAACAGAATAAGACCCAGAGTATTGGATTTATCCCAGTAGTTAATCAAAACTTGCTTATCAGACTTAAAGGAAGCAAATGACTTTGCATTTCATCGAGACAAATCATTGGCTTTTGCTGGTATTCCGCTATAATGTCCCCATAAGAGTGGTATTGCGTTGCAACAGCATATCTTCAAGTGAACAACTAGTGAATGAGTTGGTCATCTACATGTTGTGTTCTTTAGAGGATCAACAATTATGTAAAAACTCCACCCACGTTGTTTTCTACCTCATATACAAGTGTTCTCCTTTCCCATTTTGGCTAACACTTGTACATCTTTCTTTTTGCCACCCACAAAAATTCGGCTCCATAAACTATTGCTCCCATTTCTTTATAAAATACAAAATTATTTTTCAAATATCATCTAATTTTACTAACAATAGAAATCTAATAGCAAAAAATGGTATTAGTACATTGCAAAAATGATAGTAAAATTAATAATAATTTTACCTTTAAAATGCATTTTATAAAGCCAATATTTTATGCAATATAAACTGTTATTCGCACTCATTTTAGTGTAATTATGGAACCTATCGAGAAACAATATTAAGCAGATATTAATGCTATTTAACAATCAAATTTCCCCAAGGGTAAAAAAATTAATAATTGGTCAAAGTGCGACTAAATTTCTATGTAAATCCAAAAGTGAACAAACAGGCAACCTTGACTTATGAAAAAATACATGTACTTTACAATCTATCAAACTTCGAAATATTGCATTGGAAATATTAATAGTTGATCTTTCTTAATGACTTCATAACAAAGTTTGTAATTTCTATAATTTAATTAATTTCAAATTTTTTGGACTTTTTAAATCAAGCAAGAAGAAATTAATAATTTAACAAAACAGTCATTAATATAGTTTTGGTTACTTCTAAAACTTTTAAGCCCCATTTTCATAACACTTTTCTGCTTCTTAAAAACTGGATTGTTGGTTTCCTAAGATAAAATATACTTTATTTAAATAAATGTCTACAATTAAATATCTGACAATTTATCTGAATATTCGGTTCCAGCAGCACTTCATCGCGGAGCTAGTTTGAACTGGGAAAAACCTAGTGAGATCTGTGAGATCTTGCGCGAAACTTTTCGATACCAGGCACTTTTGCAAACGTGAGTCTNTTGCTGATGCGCAGCGTTCGGGTCGACCTCGCACGTCAACCAACGACAACATCAAGAAGATCGTGTTTGTTTTTGTCATTTAGTTCTTAATAAAATTGCCTTTTTCTAAATCGTATTATGTTTTAAATTTTAAGCATCTTGACTTGTACACAATTCCAGGGTAAATGTCCCATTCAAGCTGAAATTTTCACCACATGTAGCTCTAGTTGTCATCATACGTTGGCGAAGTTTCATGTAATTTGGATTATTCACTTAAAAGTTAGAGATAAATTCTTGTTACTTTTTGAACACCCCTCGTAATAAAAATTAGTACTTAATTTTTTTGAGAAAATCAAATTTTACAACAGTATATCAAGTTAACAAAATAGTTATGTAATTTACAAAATCAATATTACAATAATTAACAAATCTACAAAAAGGTGAAAAGGTGAGCGATAGCTTTTTATTCATTCGCTTTTAATTTTTTTCATATTAGTTAGCATCTCGTAATAAAAATGTCATTAAATCTGAAGTATGCTGGCTAATACGTTTGATTACAATCTAAATTTTCGTAAACATGTCTCAGGAATTCAGTCAAAGGCTTATCACACTGTTAAATAGATAGCGTATGTTAGTGCATTTTTAAAGCCTAAGGTTGCCAAATATGTACCGATATTTAAAACATATAATATGACCAGTGATAATATATTGATCATACGAACAAGAAAACACGAAATTCCCTTTACAGATATGTTTTTAGAATTTGTAAATAACTAAGGTGATCCTGAATATCATTTTTTAGTGCTATTTTTGTGCAATTTAATTCTTTTATAACTGTTACTACTAAAGGAGAAGGAGGTACATTATCAAAAGTCTGAATAACAAAATTTTTTCATCAAGCAAATTTATGTATTTATTAAAAAGTGATATGAGAACACACAATGTGAAAAACCAGATCTATAAGCCTATTAATTTCTACTCAAATGATTTATTATGAGTTTTTGAATGAACTTAATCAATTTTTCCATTTGTGAACAGAAATATAGCTTAAGCTTTAGATATTAAATAGTTTAAGAAAATAGTCAAATTAAAATGAAAACCAAATTAGCAGATGTATTTATTATGTTACATAGAAGGTGATCAAGAATATATGAAGCTTGCTCATACAAAATGAAAGAATTTCGCCCCTATCAAATTGTTTATAGACTTTCAGATATTAGGAAGAGTTCTTAGTTGAAAACAGTAAAATAAAATTCCCACAAAATAGAATTATAATTGATTTTTATGTTCTGCCTTTTTAGTAAAACACTTCTAAAACATATCTGCCATCTCATTTATACATTGAAAAATGAAACTCGTAATATTGTCAAAATTCAAGTTATGTCTTTAAATACAATTAACTCTTTCCCCTATATCTTTAACTAGCACTGATATATTTGTTCATCCTAATTTGAATTCCACAAGGTCATTGCTTAAACAAAATCATTTCATTTCAGAAATGCTTTTGACGGTTGTTATTATAATCTATTATCTCAAAAGATATATTTAGATTAGCCTTCTTCATTGCTAACGAATTATTCCAATGTTGAAACCAATACTGAACAAAACTTTTGTTGAACTTTAATAGGAGCAGGAAACAAACGCTCTGAATTGAATGATAAATTGTATTTTAATAAGTCTGATTCGAGGAGAGCTACTTGAACTTAAAATATTTGGACAAAATATTTATAATTTAACTTTCAATCCATTTTGGTGTGGGCAATTTAACATTTAAAATGTAATTATAGCGACTTCACACATCAGTGAGATGTTGCATGGAAATCAACATAATTGCTCTTAGTAGCAGCTCCGAGGTATGCTCTCGGTCTTGGTAAATTTATTATATATCAATCCCTCCCAAATAGCATTTTCCATGACATCATTACAACACCCCCATCATTATCCGCAATCTGGCAATGGTCAAAGGTCAAAAAGTGTTGTACTTCACTCAGCAACAACTAATAATGATTATCTGTAAAAAAATATTTTTTCATGTTTGTATCTTCAATTAAATTTGTGGAAAATAGCTAGCAAGGCGAATTTTTAGTCAAGCAAGNTTTCCGAAAATGTATACTGGTTTTATTATGTATTACCCCATTAAGTATAGCAAATATGCGATCTCTTTGTTTAATTTCTATATTTAATATTTTCCACATGTATTAGCGAAATAGTTTTAAAATAATTTGTTTGCTTAGAAACGAGAATATTGTTTACGTAAATGAAACTATGTATTTTTTGAAAAACAAGGTGAGGTCATTTTGAAAAAAATTCCCGAAAAGCGAGTTAAACGTACTTGTAAATTATGAAAATTAATTATTGGTTGAAAAAGTCGTGATACGATAAACGTGCCCACAACGGGGTTGTTATAATACGGTATATATTAACGCGATGTAATGCAAACATTTGTGATATTATCAAAGTGAAATTAGTCATGCCAAAAAATGGCCTGTGATATTATCAAAGTGAAATTACTCATACCAAAAAATGGCCCTAATATGTAAATCAATTAAAAGCATTACTAATTGAAATCCATTAGTAGACATATTTAAAAATATCTGACGTCAGTGAAAATCCATTAGCGGAGATGCCAATCAACTGGTGAGTCACCGCTTTAACCAGTCTCCGATATTCACTAACACATGACTTGTGACGTCATCTGCTCTAGACCAATCAGAGGCGTTTTTGTGCGTTCAAGCCTCGTCCTACATTACTACTATTAACTCTTTCCCCTATATCTTTAACTAGCACTGATATATTTGTTCATCCTAATTTGAATTCCACAAGGTCATTGCTTAAACAAAATCATTTCATTTCAGAAATGCTTTTGACGGTTGTTATTATAATCTATTATCTCAAAAGATATATTTAGATTAGCCTTCTTCATTGCTAACGAATTATTCATATGTTGAAACCAATACTGAACAAAATTTTGTTGAACTTTAATAGGAGCAGGAAACAAACGCTCTGAATTGAATGATAAATTGTATTTTAATAAGTCTGATTCGAGGAGAGCTACTTGAACTTAAAATATTTGGACAAAATATTTATAATTTAACTTTCAATCCATTTTGGTGTGGGCAATTTAACATTTAAAATGTAATTATAGCGACTTCACACATCAGTGAGATGTTGCATGGAAATCAACATAATTGCTCTTAGTAGCAGCTCCGAGGTATGCTCTCGGTCTTGGTAAATTTATTATATATCAATCCCTCCCAAATAGCATTTTCCATGACATCATTACAACACCCCCATCATTATCCGCAATCTGGCAATGGTCAAAGGTCAAAAAGTGTTGTACTTCACTCAGCAACAACTAATAATGATTATCTGTAAAAAAATATTTTTTCATGTTTGTATCTTCAATTAAATTTGTGGAAAATAGCTAGCAAGGCGAATTTTTAGTCAAGCAAGGTGAAAACCACTTTTCACTGATGATATCTGTTATTAAACAGTGCTAGTTAATCTATTTTGATTTTGTTCTAGATAGAGTAGGATTATTTATTCTTAACGTATATATTTAGGAATATCACTTGGAATTGTGCAAATGTGTTATTTTGTATATTTTCTTGTTCTGTTTTCCGTAACCACTTGCTTGTTAAGAAAACATATTTGCAATATTTGAGTTTATGGCTACGTGCTAGTAGATACTAAAATCAATTTGAACTGCTCGTGATTCTTGAGCATATAAATTTTCAATCCTATATAGGTTGCAAATATTTTTCGAATCTAGACATTGAAGAAATGAGATCATTCAAAACAATCCATAAAATGTTTTAAAGCGCAAAATCGCGAAAAAATACATACAAATTATTCATAGGAAATTTTTTCCAAAAAATTGAAATTTTTAGAGAAAAATATTATAGTATCTTGAAATTTGAATTTATAGCTTTCATAATTTTTTTTGGCGAAAACTATTCATTCAATTGACTGAATTTATATTATTAAATATTGAAAATATAATTCAAATTTTTGCTAAATTTTAAAAATTCTTTAAAATTTTTCAAGGAGATTTTATTAGAGAAACTCGAATCAAGCAAAATTTACTTAAAGAAATTGATTGAATTTAACTATTTAGCTTCAAGTTGATTGAAAATACAATTGTACATGTTTTAGCAGAAGCAATTTTATCCTTGTCTTAAGAAAATCTCACAAAAATAGACTAGGTTCGTTATCACACAAATGAATCATTTACTAAATGCTGTTTAATATTGAATTTAGAACGCCAAACAAAAATGTTCCGTTTGAGGGTTCAAAACATTTTACACAAATTTTTTAATGTTAAACTATACATATAAATTTGAAGCTTTTTTGTCATTGATTAGCTGATCCCAATAATTACCTTTAACTTCAGATATATTTACGATTTTATCCTAGATTTATAACAAATGGTTTATTTTTGGTGTTTTTTAGATAAAATTATCGTATTGAGTCAAAGTTAATGAAGAAAAATTTAAAATCTCTCACGGAAGCAAATTCCTCTATGTTTGCATAACACACTAGTAGATGATGTGTCAAAACTGTTTACAGTACACAAAAGCCTAGCCTAATGAGTATATTTAAATATAAAGCTCCAAATGAAAAAAAGCCGCATTTTATTATCTACATGACCCAATTAATGTTGAGGAAAACAATTTTTGAAATGCAGTTTGCAAATGAAATTTAATTAAAATTCGATACATAATCAGCATGTAAAATACAAAATATAGAGCTATAGAGGTTTAAAAACGAGTTAAAAGAAAAGTTTTCATACAAATGCACGAAACCAAATGGGTATTACTTACATCACCAATCTCAATCAGGTGGGGATTGATATAAGGCGATGCAATTGATTGACCACCGTTTTATCACACATATCTGCAAATAGCGCGCGATTTCAAAATTATTCTTCATTATTCGATATTTTTAGGAAATCCTGGTATTCTCAACATCAAATCTGTATTTCACATTTCAAAAATTATATATGTCTACAGATGTGATCAAATTCATTGCATTACGATTAAGAACAAATGAATGAATGATGTATTACGCAATATCCTCATTAGTAGTGCTGGATCCAGTCAGGGTAAAACCGGTTAAACTGGTCCGGTTAATCTGCAGAAGCCGGTTAATCAGGTTAACATCCGGTTGAGTAATTGTAATTTTGATTCTCAAAATATGATGATTACAATTATTGTGGTATTGAAATACAATAGAAGTTGTGGTAATTAGTACAAAAACACTTGTTGTAATTTTAATGCTAATCTACATTTTTGACTTTCAAATTATATGCACACATTATTTAAAAGTAATCAAATTTGTGGGAATCCGATGCTTCAATCCCCATACGTTTAAATTTGCCTTATTGTTGCTATATAGACTAGATTTAAATTCATTCATAAAGTTCAAAATTTCTTAGTTAATCCTTTTTTATCAACATTTTGCGTATAATCACATATATTTTCTTCATTAAACTTTGATGGGATGCGGTCATCCTCAATAATGTGATTACATCACTAATTAAAACAGTGTTACGTTCTATTCATACACAAATACTGATAATCATACATAAGAAGTGCATATTTATTTACAGCATAACAGTTGCAGTTACACGAGTCTATAATTAGTTTGGATAGTAAACAAGTCACATTCCCTTCTACTTCTGTAACTTCTGGAGCATCAGGGGCAGAACACGACTACGGTGTTTTGTAAGTGGATCGGCAATCATGTCTTGCATAGAAAGAAATATAAGCTTGCAATTGTAACGAGAAATAACTTCCATGATGTAATTCTTCTCGTTCAAAAGACGCTTTTCTTTTAGAACCGATGGAGTTGGTGAGTTCACGGCTGATAATAAAGATTTACTGTCAGTTAAGAACTGCATACTAATTTGACGTGAAGTCATAAAGTTGATAAGCTGATACACGTAGATGGTATAGTCAATGGTGTCGGCAAGTTGCATAGTTTCTGCCGCAAGAGAACTTTTTGCAACGCTACCTAGTTTTTGCGAACAACTGATAACATCATTTCCAAAAAACAATGACATGAGCACCATAAGTAGGGATATCCAGTGACGCATCTGAGAAGGCGTATAATTTGCCAAGGTCACTTGGATCATAATTTGTAAATCGCAACGTAACATGATACCGAATGCTTCGAATTATCTTGTTCAGATTATGTATACTTTGCTCATCAGGAGTGTATTTAACTTTCAATATCTGTGCAACATCATGTGCCAAATCTGGTCGTGTAGTGGATGTAATCCATAGAAGTTGGCCAATATGAGATCGAAATGTTTCCAGGATATGTTCGTCATTAGAGTCGATCTCTAAGACAGTTTGAGAATATTTGCATTGAGAAATTTCATAACAGTTATCAATTCTCCTTATTTGAAGTCCAAGAAATGCGTTTTAGTTTTGATCAACACATGTTAGTTTCTCAATTTTAACGTCATTTGCAAACGATTTAAAAAATTTTCTATCTAGCTATTACTACCAGTGATGTATAGGTCATCGACAAGCACCAACACAATACCAGAGAGAACATTACCCTTGTCTTTGAAGACAAACAAAGCTTTATCCACTTTACATGTATTTCCACCAACACATAATAATTTGGGCCAATCGATTATACCACTGCTTGGATGCCTCGTTTAAACCATATGCCGCCACAAGGTTTCCATGCAGAATCTTTAGAACATGGTATATCAGAAGGTGTAATGACATACATACTACGATAAAGGGGATGCCCTTGTAAAAATGCCTACTATTATGCGACTGTTCCACTTAACTGCTGGCTATTGAGAGCAGAACTCGAAGGGATAGTTTGGTAGCTGTGGGAGAATCCACTTCACCTGGCTCTATCCTGAAATCCCTTCACAACAAGGCGTGCTTTTCTGATAGTTTCTCCTGTCTCATTCTGTTTGTTTGAAAGTACCCAATGAGCAGATACAATATTAGTTAGGTTTAACAATTGTATAGGTATTATTGGAGTCCCAGCTATAAAGTTCAGGGTGCTTAGCTTCATCAAAATCATTGTTATTGGTTACATGCACATATGCCTTTGAATAATGAAGAGGGGGATTCTGGCATCGCACTGAACGATGTAAAGGCATCACGGTGGTTGCACTGTTGTTTCCATTATCATTATTGTTAACATGTGTGTAGCCTTCATCATACTCAGATTCAGTACCTTTATCTGATTATTTACTTTCTGCTCGTTTGGGACATTCCTCATTCCCTTTACAGAAAACCAAGGTTTATTGCTAATACAGTGACAGCGTATGTACTTCCAAGCATGTTTAACACATACTTTACCTTTGTTGGCAAACTACTGTAGCCGGGCCATGCCAGAATTTGTTATCATGTGATCTGCAAAGAACCAAGTCACCTTTTGAATAAACGTCAGCTCCATTTTGGCGAGTTTTAGCTCGCATACAATATTTACAGTATAACAGGTGCACAAATCTATAATTAGTTTGGGTGGTAAAAAAGTCACAAATAACACGTACTTCATAAAAATATCATATCTAACATTACTAAGACAATATATATTTACATTTTCGCGATAGCCTATTTTAGAACACATGTTATTGATTCAATAATCTTTACCATAATTGTGTGCATTTTTCAGATTTACACATTCTATTTCTTACTACGGTCCAGGGTACTGCGTATCGATCAAATAACAAACTCCACTGATAATGCCGTGCAAGATAGATATAGATATAGTAGTTAACAGACAAGAAATCTGCCATAAATTCCATAAAATTGAAAAATAAGTTAATCAGAAAGCGATATTATTGATGATATGACATTGATACATGTATATATATATATAACACACAAGAATAGACAAATTACATTTTGACGCATAGGAATTGAATATATTTTTCTTTTTCGTATGAGTGTGAATAGAGATGCATAGATGTATATAACCAAGCTAGTGCTAATTTTTAAGTATCCATTAAGCTAAGAAACAATCTGGTCCGGTTAAAGTATATTGGGCCACACACCACTATTCATTAGGGAAGTTGAATTTAGTTTCAAATATTTGAGTTGTTAGGTATATTACTAGCATATACATGCCGATTTAGATTGATAGTGAAATAAAATGAGGAATGCTTCATTTTGAAAACGTAGTAAAATATTTACTTTGCATTAACTTAATTTGAAAACAAATGATAAAATTTTGTTGAAATTTGTATTAATCATTGAAAATGGAAATAGCGTGAGCGGAAAGAAACTAAAATGCTATTGACATAATCGCAGGTTGACCCGATGTCAAATGAACAGCAAAGAATCCGCTGAAGAATCAACTTTTAACAAACAATTATAAATGATAAAGTAGAGTTGGCTTTCACAATGCTTTATTGTGCATGCACCAATGAACAAAGTTTTTTATGGACGAGTCTAATTGTTTTCACAAGAGCCATCAACGACGTATCTCAGGTGAAAAATTAACATGGGCATACAACTATCAAATACCTTGAGAAATTCCAGTTCTGGATGCGTTTTGTTTCACAGCCAATGGCACCGTGTGATACTAGAATGAAATTCATGTAGTATTTCAAATCAAAGAGTACTAACACCAGACGATGCTCTAGACAATGTAGACAATTATGAGCAAGTTGAAAGAAATGAATATCACAAAGAAAGAGGAGATTGGGGCAGAAATCAAAATTTGATCTCTTGTTGAAATTGAAAAGATACCAGAATGGCCCACGACATTGGTAAAGTGAATGCCAAAACGTTTGAATAGTGCGTGAAACAAACCTAGACGTATTCATCATTAATGATTTTCTAAAATTTAAACACAATGCACATATGTATTTATGTTTATTTAGTGAGAATAAATTTTACTAATATGAGATTTTTAAAATGTTTGTTTGATGGAATTAACCTGGCCAATGCTATACTTGCTAATGATCACATTACAGCAACGCTAATATAAAAGTATCTTCAAAGAAAATAAATAAATTTAAAATTTTATTCTTTTGTCAGTCTTAATAAGTTTAATTTCTTTTGCAGAGAGATATTGTATACCTTTTCTGTATGCCCCGAATTGACCATCATGTAAATTATTAAATTTTTTGCAGTGCTGCTTCTTTTTAACTCTACTTTTAGTCTTTATCTTTTGTTCATCTTTTTTCTCTTTTTTTTTGCCAAAAATTGCTTGTAATTGATTGGCTTAGATTTTGGCGCCACAGCGCCAAGCTCAATAGCAAGCACTTGTTTTTGAGCTCGCGCTTCTTGGACAGACATTGTGGACATTGCATAAACTACAATTTCTTGCTGCAACTTTTGCAAATTTTGTTTGAGCTTTTTTTTCGATAACTTTGCCTTTTTCACCTCCATTACAATGACTGATGAGTTTCTTTACACCACACTAAAAACAGAGTTAAGGAATCTTAATGTCTATTATTAATTTATGCTAAAGGTTATTAAACATTGACCTTAAACACATCACATGTAAAAAATCATAACCAACTAATAAATTTTGGTAATAGTTATAAAGATAAAATTCAAAAATATATGAAAATTATATAAAATAATTGTTCCATTAAAATATGTAATTTCTCGAACACAGGTTTTAAAGTTTTCACATGATAGCCAAATTCAATATCGAACTGCTGAAAACAGTTTGAATTTTCAGGATGTATTGTAGTCAGATAGGTATGGTCAGGATGACCTTAAAATCCTCCCTGAAATTGAATAACTTTGTTGATGACAACATTTTGATTAAAAGACAGCATTACATACTGAGGCTATCCTTGGTCTAAATCCCAGCATGTTAAGTCATTGTTATCAACCAAATACTGCTTTCCAAATTTCTTTACATTCTTATTCAACAGAACTAACTTTACAGCGATCAATGAAATCTAGCAAAACTTAAAATATTGGGACAAAATGTTTACATATTCAACTTTCAATCCACGTTGATGCAGCCAATTTAAAATTTAAAATGCAATTATAGTGACTTCACACATCAGCGAGATGTTGCACGGAAATCAACTTAATTGCTCTTAGAAGCGGCCTTAGACAAAATCATATCAATCTAATTTCAATAATTGTTTATTATACTATAAATATGAAACCATAGTCAGCAATTGTTAAAATCAAAAAATTAAATTATTTCTAACTTAAGGCAAAAATTCAATTGTAACTAAAAACAAACGCTTAAGCACTTATATGCTTAAAAGCAATTCAAATAGAGCAATAAGTGGTTAGGTTTGAAGGCTTCTTATTTGGCTCGTAAAACGGTCAATGACTCCAATGGTGGATTGGAAATATTAGTTAATTCGATTACTCATGACTTTGAGATAGAAGGCAAAAAGGATGTGTTGTGAAGAACATTTGACATAAAACACGCATACAGACCTGTGGGAAAAAACTCCTAATTCTTATGACATTTTGAATCGATTATGCTAGTTTTAGCAAATGTAATGTTAATTAATTTTTGAATTACAAAAATCATTCGTCAATTGCAATATTCACATCAATGCGAATCAAATGGTATACAATGCAATTAAATCTCCGTAGTTGTTCATAAAACATAATGCACTTGATTAAAAATATAAAAAGTCTAGAATCCGTGTTTATTAGTACATGTGAATCCGTACAGATTCAGGTCGAATAATATCTTATAAAAAATATCAACATTTTGTAAATCCAAAATTTCATAATATAATCACATAAAATATCTATCTTGATCAAACATCATAGTTGAAAATATCGAAGTTATATTTTCGAAAAATGTAAGCTAAAAAATCAGAAGTTTGGAAGTTTTTATTGCTGTTTTGGAATTTTTGAATTGATGCTGCCTTTCACAAAAACGTTCAGACAAAATTTCCTAGTTGAAAAATCCAACTTTAGGTATATAAACTAATGCAAATAATGTCTGATGATTTGCAGCTCAACTTTTAACGCAGAGGTCCAGACTAGTTTATATAAATTAAATGTGCTGAAATTTTAGCAAGTCATACATAGCGCATCTATAATTAGAATTAAACAAGTTATATATATATATATATATATATATATA
>CABFPE010000020.1:2602958-2617924 GCA_900660155.1 Hofstenia miamia | reverse complement strand
AATCTTCAATCATGTACAGTAAAACAAAGCACATTGTTATTAAAATATTCAAAATAATTTTATTACCATTATTGTAGAGGCACAGGGTGCATCTTGCAGCTCAAGCAGTATGAAGGTTGCAGAAGTTTACCATCACTGAGAACAACTCGTTCTCTAACAAAACAAATGAAGATCAGTAGTTTGCCAATTTCATTGTAGAAAATTAATTTCAAGACAGTATTCAAAGTAGCAACCAATTCGCATGGCATCTTGCTGAAGCCAAGTCATTAGAATCCATCATTACAATCCAAGGTGCTAATCATGTGTCTCATGTTGTAAATTCTAGCTCAGTAAAACAAATTTAGCTCTGGGTTTATCTTCTCAGCTCATGTAATAAAGATATTAAATAACATGTAGTTGCCCTGTGTTCATGTATGCCAATGGCATAGTATATTAGCTTAATGTGATTTTATGTACATGTTCAATTAATAGATGTAGTAGTTCTTTTATTTCCTATGCCTATCCATAGCCTAAAGTGACCACAATATGGGCTCACATCTGTCATGGAGCAAGTTATCACCCCAGGCACAGTGGATTTCTCCCACATTATTGCAGGATCTTACAGTTGCATTATTATATTAATGTTACCAAAGCTAAAAAGGGTTAGTAAATTAATAGTTAAAACAAAGCAAACATTATCCAGTGAGAACAAAATTAATTTGATGTTTGATTACAATTGAAGTCCCTATTTATTACAAGAGAATGTAAATGTTTACTGTTTTATAAAATTTATCTTTTCCCTCATAAATTTAATCAAGCATTCACATGTAATCAATGGCTTGAGGGGACACTTACTAGATTCCAAATCTAAGTTCAAAAAGATTACAAATTAACAGAATCACAAAATTACAGACTAACTAGCACTGAATTAATTTTGAGAGTGCCTAAAATTACTGTAAATAAATAAAGGCCCTGAATGACTCTACATGCCGCCCATTGCACAGTTAAGGCTGAGGTAACAGTTGGATGGTAGGACCACAAATAACTTTTGGGCCTCTTTGATCATCTCTTTTGCCAGTACATCATCCCAAGATGAAACTTCTGCATAACAGGGCTGCCTAGTGACCTGCATTAGTGCCTCCCTTTGAGAGACAGTTTCACTGCGTAGCTGGAAGTACTTAAGCTCTGGTAACCTTGAACTGATGGGGCAGTTCTGACGCAGGATGTTCAACCTTTGAGTGAAGGTATCAAAAAAATGCTTGTAGAGACAGAGGCCCTTGGGTGTGATAAGGAGCATCATTAAGGTGTTGGTATCTGAGGTATGTGTGTCATCAGTGCTAATCTTGGTGTGAGGATAAAAGTGAAGGAAAACTTCTCTAAGAGATCCCATGCAGGTAGCATGGTCAATGAAGAGTGAGCAGTACTCATTTAATTATTGCAGCATCATCTCCTCAGGGTCAGTGATGAAGGCACATAGCATGGTAATTATCTTGATACACTTGGTTACATTGTAGTATCAGGTTATTGTCTCTGCTTTCTTAGCCCACATCAGATCACCACCAGCTTGAAACAGGATGATGACACAAGGGTCAAATGAGTTAATAGTTCAGTGGATTTTCTCTAGCTGGGTAGAGATAGGCTGGCCCTTCTGAAAGATATCTTTGATAGTTAATTTCCCATCAATGTACATGTGCTTGGGGTTACTGCCTTCTAGCAATGCATTGTGGGTGTCAAGGTATTCCTTTGTTTACATGGCTTGGTTGACTTCAGCAGTTGTCAAGATGTAATTAAGATGGTCACAGAGATGGGCAGAGACCTTCTTCTTTCCCTGACATACTCTCCACAATGCCAGAATCAGTGGAATCATTAAACAAGGTCGTGGGATGCAGAGAAGGTTATTTTTCTCGACATTGTTTTCTAGTTGGGTGAAGCTAGACTTTCTCTGGAGGGAGGCTGTTCTGATTGTGACGGGGTAATTTATCTTGGCATCCTCGATTGAGTCCCAGAAGGCACTGTGGAGTCCATGGCTCTGTAAACTTTCAATTTGAGCAGTAGTGAGGCATAGGCAGGCTGTAGTGCATTTTACATCCAGGGTGAGCTGTTGCCCTGGTGATAGTAAAAGGACTAACTCTTTCTTGGTTAGCATCTCAGTGAGGCACCATTTCATAAGACCTAAGATGTCATTGACGTTGTTGGGCTTGACAACTCTATTGACTATTGCTGGCTTCTCTGCAAACTCTTCAGGGCAGTGCTCAATTGTCAGGATTCATTTGTTATTGGTAAGAGACCAAGCAGGCATGAGCTTGGGTGAGACTGTGACCCCGGAAAACTTTTCTAGGTTAACGGCATTAATGAGGGCTGATGAGGATAAGAGCTCTTCCTCACAGTAGAATTTTTCAGGCATTTTCATCATTTGCCCTAGGACAGTGATTGGAATGATCTCACCATCCTTCATAGCTTGCCACTGGGTTTCAGTAAATTTGTTTTACCCACACTCAGGATAATTGAGCCACTCCAAGTTAAATAAAATTTCCATGCTTGACAAAATGTCGTAGTGGCCGATGAACAGCTTTGTTGAATCATATTCATGGTGCATAAGTCAACAAGTGCACAGAGGTGCATATTCAGAACAGAGAGAAGGAAACTTGGTCTTGGTGGTGGCTCCCCACATATTCTTTTTGAGTGTGTCCAAAAAGATATTTAAGTTGGAAAAAGCAACTCCTAAGCAGTTAACAATCATCTGTGGTGGGAGGCGACCAAGCAGTCCACTGGACCAATGAGATGGGCATAGAACTTCTCGAAATGTTCCATGGCTTTTTTAGTCTTCCCAGGAGAGGCAGACAATGAGCATGAGTGGAGTTCTTAACTTTCCAGGCAGCAGGACTGACAGCAAGTTTGTGGGGACACTGCTTTGCAAGTTTCTCTCACATGGTCTTATCCATGGGTAGCTGAAGATGGGGGTCAATGATGAGGAAAGTGGTTAGGGTTAGGGTTCTCTGAGAACATCTTTTCTGAAAAGTTCTGATGGTCTTGAGTGTTGTGAGACAAATGTAACTCCATTAGCATTCTCTCAACTGATCAATGATACTGTGACATGAGGCTCTGAATGTTGATAGTTGGCCACTGTGTCTCCAGGATGTGATCTGCTTTCAGATTAGTCCACACCTCATCTATTTCTTGCAGCATAGCTGCACTTTGTGAAAATGTGAAACTGACGTGGAGATTGGAGACTTCAGAGCAGAGGCCAGGCAAGCTGATGTTGATCAACTCCAATGACTGAGTCTGGATGCATGTATAGATGATCAGACAGGTATTGACAGCAAGACAGTGCATAGGAATTTTCTTACATAAGAGCAGATCCATGTAAATGATTTTAGTAGCCAAGATTATGTGCATGTTGAACATGCTTGTGGGCTGGTAGGAGCTGCTATACAGAATGGTAAAGTTCTCCATTTGAAAGTGTAAACTTTCAACTTTGTCCAGGATAACATCTTGGTATTCTTCCTTTAAGAACATAACTAGACAGATTTTCTCCACCCTGGTGAGTTGATAAGTGATTTCAATCTTCTCCATTATTTTGGGGTGGTTCATCACTTTCTGCATAGCTATAAAGTACGGGCGCAAAATCTTGTTGCCAACTTTGGAGGTTTTAGCCTTTTGTTCTTCAGCTTTCCAGGACCTAACACTAGCTGAGTCACAGGAGGATGGACCTGGACTAGGAGGGGGTTTCTAGTCAACACAGGGCGAGGTTATGTTAGACAGGTGGGCAAAAGGCACTCTTTGCTCCTTGGATTCATGCACAGAGAGTTGTCTCTGTGCATAGTCATCTGAGGTCCACTCCTGCTCAAGATTTGTCTCTGAGTGTAGTCGTGGGAAGTCCACTCCCAAGGAGAGAGTTGTCTCCCCTCATAGTTGTGGCTGCTACAGGTGTCTTCTGCTGGGCGCTCTCTCTTTTGGGATGTGCCTTCATCTGATTGTTGTGGTGTTGTTGATCACTTCATTTCGTCTCATGTGTTGATTTGTCTTCCTACTTGGCATCTGGTTGGAGGTTGGTTCTCAGTTCTTTTCATAGTTGCTAAATAGAGAGATAAGGTTAAGGTCCCATTCCTGGGTAATTAAATGATCAAAATATCTCTGATCTCTAGGCAAAATGTGAGTAGCTATAGTGCTGCTACTACTACTGAGGTTGCTATCATACTCAACCTGCGTGAGGTCATCTTCCTCACATTTGGTGAGGTTATCATAATACTCTATCTCATTAACACCATTGTTGATTAGAGAAAACTCATTATTATTGTCAATTACTGCATTTTGTATATCTTTAATTGTACATCTGAGTTGCTGAAAATGGGCGACTTTACTGTTATCTAATAAGTACCTGTGGTGATCTAGTGCCTTGACTATTTTAAAAGGTCCTTGCCAATTAGTGGCAAGTTTTCTCACCTGGTTGGCATCAGTAACCTGAAGAGGAAAGTAAGTGAATACTGTATCTCCACTTTTATGAGGTTTGCCATAGAGCTTTTTGTTGAAATTCCTTTTCCAGCAAATGGCAGACTGATTAGTGTTTCAGCAAATGGAGAGGTGCACCTCCTGGAATTCTTGCAGCATCCAGTTCATGAAATTCTCCAGGGTTGGCTCATTATAGTCCGGAAACATGATGGACAGGGGAGTGCTTGCCTCACAGCCAAACATAGCTTTAAAAGGGCTCACTTTGGTGGTGGAGTGAATGGTGGTATTATAGAAGAATTTGACTGCCTCAATGACGTGTCTCCAATTTCTACTGGCAGCATGGGCTAGGGCAACTCTAATTAACATAATTACTATGCAATTCAGTCACTTGATGACTCCATTAGACTGTGGATGGTAAGCAGTTGTAAAATCATGCACAATCTCAAGTGTGAACATTAGGGTGTTCTCAAACTGAGGACTGCTGTTGGAGACCAAGCACTCCATAGGCCCAAGCTTCAGAATCCAGTTCTTGACAATCCTTTTGCCAATGACTTCAGTGGTTGTATTGTTGAGAGGAATTAGTCATGCATACTTAGTAAAATGATATATCAAGACCACAAGGTATTGAAATCCTAGCTCATCTCTTGATAGTTTCTCAATGTCCATATGGACCACTTCATTGGTTCTTTCACAACCTGATTGAGTGTCCAGCTCCTTGAAGCAGGCATGCTTCACATTTGTTGATTATGTCCTGCACAGTAGCTCTGATGCTGATGGTGACGTAGCATCCTAGTCATTGATCATTTGGCTGAGCATGCCACTGATAGCGACAGAACTTGCGTCACAATCAATGATGAATGCCTTCATATAATCAGGCATATTTATGCTGGGAATCTGTCTGAACTCTTGCTTCACAGCATCCAGCTCTTCTTGTTCAGCGCAGGTCCAGCAGAATTCAGTGTTCTTTTGAAGTAGATTGGATATATGCTTAGTTTGGTTGGCTAGTTCAGAGATGAAGGAGCTGTAATAATTAAGAAAGCCCATCAAGCATTGGATGTCCTTGCGTGAGCATGGAGTCTCAATGCAATTGAGATGGTCCTTTGAATCATTCTTAATAGATATTCTCCCAGGTTCAATCACCCTTCCCATGAAGGTAACTTGTGGTGAAATGAGGGAACACTTGTTTCCATTTACCAGGAGTCCAGAGTTGTACAGGATCTTGAGGGTGTGACCCAGTTTATCTAAATGATCAGAGAATGTGTGTCCAGCAACAAGGATGTCATCCATATATGCGGTGATCCCAGGTTTGAGAACATTAGCCCCATTCCATAATACACAAGTGACATACCATTGAAACATGGCCAGAGCATTACAGAGCCCAAAGGCAATATACTTCCATTCAAAGAGACTGTAAGGCATAATGAAAGCAGTTTTTGGGATGTTGGAAGGTTTCATTGGTATTTGCCAATGCTTTACAGAGATCCAAGCACAAGAACAAATGGTACTTGCTGGCATTGTATAAGAGATCCTCAATGCAAGGTAACAGGTATGCATCCTTAACTGTTATATTGTTGAGTCATTGAAAGTTGACACAGAGGCAGTACTTCTTGCCTTGTTGAAGAAACACCATAGGTGCAGCATACAGACTATTGCTATTTTGTATGATCCTGCTTCCAATGAGATCACTAAGGATCTGTTCATACTCTGCTCTTAGGTTCTTAGGCACCTGTTGAACTGGTAACCAGATGGGGCAATCACTCTTAGTCTCTATGGCATGTTGTTCTCCAATGGCCTTTCCAACACTAATTGATCCATAATTGAACACATCATGGATCTGTTGTAAGAGGGCAGAGAGTGCATCACGTTTACATAGACTCAGGTGTCTGTGAGTTTTCTCATTAACAACTGGGATCCAAACTGGATCACTCAGCTCACTTAGATCATGTATAGCTGTAAGAATGGGCAGACAGGCTGCAATGGGCAACTGCCTTGGCAAGCACACAAACTTCACAACTGGAGTACATCTCCAAGCATTGATCCAACTGCAGACATTAACAAAATGGAGTAGATAGTTTAACTGACACTCCAGAGTGTCCAAGAATCACGTCAGGGTTACCATGTAGAGTTGTGGGGTGTGTCTAGCAGTTCAAGTGGTATGAAGGTTGCAGAAGATTACCATTGCAAAGAACAACCCATTCTCTAACAAAACAAATGAAGATCAGTAGTTTGCCAATTTCATTGTAGAAAAGTAATTTCAAGACAGTATTCAAAGTAGCAACCAATTCACACAGGATCTTGCTGAAGCCAAGTCATTAGAATCCATCCTTACTGTAGAGTCGCTCAGGGATTTTGTTGATTTTATTCTTTTATAACTTTACTTTGTATTATTATGTCACTATGACGTTAGTAGCTATTTTCGATCTTAGGTTACTATTGCTAGTTTTATGTCCCCTTGATGGTGCTTATTATTGCTCAAATTTAATTTTGCAAGGGAAAGAGAATTCGATCATGTTAAACTATGTTGACATCTAATTATTGTAAACAAAGGCAGGTAATAGTTAAACATTTGTATAAAACCTGAGGAAACTGTAGTGATAGCTTAATAGATTTTATCTACTCTCAACTGCTGTTTTTACCGTTGTATTTTTTATTTATTTATTATCTCTATGAAACTTATTGCTTAAGATCGGTGACAATTCAGGAGTGCTTTCACTAGCACAGTTATGCATAAGGAAATAATAAATCTCTCATTTGTATTTCAACACGTACATGCACTTATAAAGCCTAACATGGTGATGATACCATGCTGTTGGCTAGCATGAATATCTGGCAATTACAGATTATCTAATAGTGAGCTGAGAGATAACAATGAAAATGAGAGTTTGTATTTTCTGAATTGAGATAGAAATTAAGCAAGTGAGACAAATAGGGTAGCACCAGTCAATAGGTTAAGCACTTTACTTCTGGATGTTCNGTATAAGGAAATAATAAATCTCTCTTTCGTAATTCAACATGTACATGCACTTAAAAAACCTAACACTGTGATGATACCATGCCGCGGGCTAGCACGAATATCTGGCAATTACAGATTATTTAATAGTGAGCTGAGAGATAACAATGAAAATGAGAGTTTGTATTTTCTGAATTGAGATAGAAATTAAGCAAGTGAGACAAATAGGGTAGCACCAGTCAATAGGTTAAGCACTTTACTTCTGGATGTTCTGCTTCAGCTGGAAGCCATAGGAATTGGTCATCTTGGTTCTTACCTAAAGTAGTTTTGTTACTTGGATGAATTACCAATGTTACATCTATATGTTATAAATTCTGTGTTATCTGGAATCATGGCTGTTATGTAAATGCTATTCAAACCTTCTGCGGAGTCAATTAAGTTTCTAGTTAAGTTTCCCTACCAGCCAACAATTCTACAATAAAATACTTGGGAATTGCCAAGCAATTGCTATGACTTTTTGTGAAAAGGAGACCTTGTGGATTTAATTTCCATCTATACCTTTGAAAATAGCAATTCACCACAGGATTCATCAGATAGAAAGAATCGTTCACCCATTCAATGATTTCAGATAACACTTTATCATGTTGTTGGTGTTGGATGATTTCTTGTTCCATTATTTCTTCCTTTGGTAATATGGCTTTGCCTTGGTGATCAGTGTTAATCTCTGGTAACAAGTCAGACTCAGTTAGTGGGATAAAACCAAATTTGATCTTCTCTCTGGTAGGCTTTTTCAGGTCTCATTTGTAACTGGGGAGCACAGTCCAGTAGTCTGCGTTAAGATATAATTTTCCTGTTATATGCTGTATTGACAATGAGAAGCTGTTGAGATACTCAATCCAACAAGCTATGATGTTGGATTTATCTCCAGAAATCTTTTTAGCAATGCAAGAAATTGTTATCAGTATGTATGATGAAAGAACAACCAAGGTTAAAATATCTGAATTCCTTGAGTACCCCCATCACAGCCAACATTTCACATTTGGTGGTGCTGTATTTCTTTTAAGTGGCTCATAGCATTCTGCTAAAATATTGGACTGTGCTTTCTATGCCATTTATGACTTGGTTCAATACTCTGATTATTGCCACTGCACTAGCATCACAGTCAACCAGGAAATCCTTGGAATAATCCAGTGTGTTCAGGCTGGGTATCTTCTTCAGCTCCTTTTTTATGCAGTCTAAGTCCTCCTGTTAATCCCAATTTCACTTGAACTTGGCAGTTTTCTTAAATAATTAAGAAATGTTTCTAGTCTTCTCTGAAAGGTCAGGTACAAACATTCCATAATAGTTTAAGAAACCTATCAGTCTTTTGATGTGTTTCCTGGACTTTGGGATTTCAATTTTTTGAGAAAATCCTTTGCATTGTTTTTTATGGAGATCTTCCCTGGCTTGATAACTCTGCCAAGAAATGTCACTTTCATTTGACCTAGCACACACTTATTACCATTGACATTCAATCCAGCATTGTGTATAAAATCCAATGTTCTACTCAGTTTCTTAAGATGTTCTGAAAATGTTTGACTGGCTACTACAATATCATCAATATTGGCCAAAATGCTGGGCTCTAACATGTTTGCATCATTTTTCAGCACTTTGGTAACATATTTCTGAAAAGTGGCAGGAGCATTACACATGCCAAATGCCATGTATTTCCACTCATATAAACTGCACAGGGTGATAAAAGCCATTTTCTTAATATCAGATGGTTGCATCAGCACTTGCCAGTAGGCCTTGCAAAGATCAAGGCATGAAAAGAACTTATAACAGCTTGTGTCTTACAACAAATCTTCTATCCATATTAAGGGATAGGCATCCTTAAAAGTTATATCATTTAAATTACAGAAGTAGATACAGAGGTAGTATTTCTCCCCTTGTTTTATAAAGAAAGTAGCTGCTATGTACACAATATTAATTCCTTGAATTATACCACTCTTGATGAGATCACTTAAGATTTGATGGTATGCTCCTTGCCCATCATCTGTTATATTCTGATGGAGCTGTAGTTGAATACTTCACTCTTGCTGCACAGTTGAGTGACTAAAGATTGATGCTCCATGGCATCTAAATATGGATGAGAATCAGGATTCAAACTGTATCTGATGGTTAATCAATATTGTGGATAGCTGTGAATATTGGTAGGCACAGTGTTGCAACATTTTCTGCTTGGACTGGTATGGCAAATATTTTGAGCTGTTTGTGATCAATGCAGCCAGGAGATTTTGAACTGTTGGGAATGGTGACACAGGTGTTCCCCTGTTTGACATGACATAAATCTGGTGAAAAATTTATTACTTTATGGTAGGCACCCTTTTGTCCTGAAATCATCTCATCACCATTATAGCAGCTTTCAGTATACACAGATGCTCTCATCCAAAGCCTAGATTCTATGATAACAGAATCACTGAGCTGAAAGACAATTTTTTACTCAGGAATCACAGTTAGCTGTGAAACTTCATTGTCTTTAATTGAGATGGTGTTACTTCCATAATCAATAATGTATGTGTTTCTTTCTAAAAAATTGCTACCTAAGATAATGTTGTTGGGCAATGGTTGGTGATATGTGTTGACAACAACTAGATCCACATGAAAAAGTTCTTTATTAATATGAATTTCTATATTGCAGACTTTTCCTTTTAATGAGATATTGTTTCCTGAAATATTTATCAAGTGAATCACAGAAGGGTCTAGCATATCCCTGCTCATACATATTGAATTACAACATTCATTGCTGATAATCAATGTGGACACTCCAGTGTCCATGGTAGCATACACTAAACTTCCTTTAACTTTGACAGGAATTACATTTTTCCTCATCATGTTCATGATAATGAGAATATCCTGTGCTCAGATGTTAGGAGGCAGTGCTCCAGTTAGTTTAAAGTTTCACAAAATCATCAATTTCAGAGTGTATATCTTCTGGTTCTGATTCTTCAATTAGAAAGCTGTTTCCATCAGCTATTTTTTAAGGGGCCCTTCTGATCACACTGATAACAGTGGATGGTGGAGACTTCAAATTTTGCCTTGAGGGAATGATCACCACTCAGGGAGTCTCATTCAGTTTAAATTTTCCAGGTTCAGTTTTAATCTTCATTTTGCTGACATCTATGTCAATTCAACTCAAATTATAGATCAGGTACACCACACTGATAGCTTTCCTAATCATCACATGGAGGTTGTCCTTAGGATTACATTTCAGCTCTAAACAACTGTGGATATGCTGAAGAAATCCTCAAAAGATATATGAAAAAAGGTTGTGCTGCAAATATTCTGCAGACAGGTTGCTCAAGCAGAACAGTGTCTCAACTTAGGTAATGAAGTTTCACATGTCATCTCCCTTTTTTTAACAACATTTGACACAGCAGTGTTTTATGTTGTGCTTTATATGGGGAGCATGGTAAGGGTCTTCAAAATATCCTATCAATAGCTGATAATCAGTTTTGGTTTCATGATTGAACATCATATATTGGTTATAGGCAAGTCCCTGTAGGTTCATTGGGAACTGGATGACAGCAACATTTTTTGTTTTGTGATATTGTTTCAAATAGCTCAAATAGAAAAAACCATTCATCAAATGATTGCAATACTTCATCAATATGGCTTGTGAACTTGGGCAACACAGAGTGCTTATTAAGGTATTCATTGCTGCTGGGTTTGGTGGAAAGGATCAACCAAGTAAACTGTGGCTGGCTAGTTGTCACAGACCTGATAGGCATGCTCAGATAACTGAATTTAGGTATTACATGCTCAGATACAGTAGGTACAACAGTGGTATTAACAGGCATCATAGAAAGTGAGGTTCCATTCACAGGATTCAGACCATTTTGATGATTTGGCACAGCCACATTGGCTAATGTTGACACATGTGTCAAGGCAGATTGGGTAAATGTTGGACAACAAAGTGGCTGGTGAGGCAGCCTTAGGCATTACAGAATTGGTAAAGAGTGTATTGGAAGCTTCTGTGAACTGGGAAGACATTATTTGCACAACCTTATTGGTAAACTTTTCACTAAAAGCTTCCAAGACTTCATCTGGTACAGTACATGTAATGTAGCCAACAGAATTGGCAGGACTAGGAGGAGGAGGTGGACTGGTGCTCATAGAAGCAAGATTATGTATTTGGAGTTCTAGGGAAGTGATTGCATCCAGCATTCTCTGTTCCCTGTTCTGACATTCAATGTGCTGGGAGCTTAATTCAATTTGCAGAGATTTGATGCACCATTCACATTCCATTTGCATTGACATTTGCTGGGACAAAGACTCTTTCAAGCCTTTGATCTCTAATGTCTGAGCATCTAAGCATGGTTTCTGAGCTCCATAGGGATGAGAAGGAATTAGTGGAGCAGTTGTGGTATTGAGGATGTGTTGCCAGTTCAATAGAGAAGTTTTACTGGGGGAGGTAGGTAAAGATAAATTAACTAATGTGCACTGTGAGGAGCTTCTAAATCCTGCCAATCAAATAAAGGTGAATAAATTTGATTGTGAGAAAGTGCCTTACATCCTGATTCTTGATGATGATGTCACTCCCAACAAAACAACATGCATTGCTAGACATATGAAGGATAAAGCCACTGGTCTAGATGGTGTGTATCCCAGCCTTTTCAGATACCTACCTATGAGCATGCTGATCCAACTGACAATTATGTTCAACATTATATTTAATTTGTGCACTTGGCTGACAAACTGGTGTATTTCTCAATTATCTATAATCTTCAAAAAGGCAAATGATTTGACCCCTCAAATTACAGAGGAATTAGTGTCTGTGATGTGATGCCTAAAATTCTTGAATCCCTTGTTTCCAACCAATTATCCTTATGGTATCAAACCCAAAATGAGCAAACCAGTGCTCAAAAAGGAAAAGGATGCATTGAACAAATATTGACAATAAGGCTTCTTATTGACTATGCAAAGAGAACTAAATCTAAACTGTTTATAGTTTTCATTGATTTCAAGAAGGCTTATGATAAAGTACCTCAGAATAAAATACTTGAAATCTTACTCTCAATCAGATGCAGGAAGAGGCTACTATGTTTGATTTGGACAATATATTCAAACACTGCATTCATGCTAGGGTCCTTGATGATTTGTGCTTCTGTTGGAGTTAAACAATTCTCACCAATGTCCTGTATCCTGTTTATAATTTTTGTGGATAGGTTAATCTTACTTGTGCAAAAACTGATCACCACTCAATTCATTCCTAAGAAACCACCACATTCTCATGATGATGGATGACACAGCCCTCTTAGCTACAACTAGAGTGAGAAGCATTGCAAAATTTAAACTTTTGATTAAGTTCTGTAAAGAATATGGTATGGAAGTCAACCAAAAGAAGATGAAGTTCTTAGTAATAAATGGGGATGACTATGACAAAGAGCAAATTATTGTGAACAATATTAAAGTCCCAAACTGTAAAATGTACATCTCCCATAACTGAAGAAGGGTCTATCAGCTTGATTGTTAAAGCCCATTGTGATGAGAGAGAGGGAAATGTCCAAAAGTTCTGTAATTTTCTGAATGCTCAATGTGACTTGCCCTACTGATTAAAGAAGAGAGTAGCTGAGGCAGCTGTGATGGCATCAATCCTGTATTGTAGCATCACCCAAAAGGAATAAGCTGCAAACAGGAGATTAACATCAAATGATTAATAGTGTTGAAATATAATTAGAAATATGATTGTAAAAATTTAGTTAATTATCTTATTCATTTTGTAAGATGCAACCAAGTTACAATATTGTACATTCTAAGAAAAATACTGGAGCCGATTAAGTATTATTTGACAAATTGTAACAATCGAAATTACGCTTATGTAAGAACAGCCATATTGGCAGAAGATTAATTCAAAATTCAAAATCAGCAGGTACTTAAAACTTTTTAAATAAATAGCTTAGAATTTAAAAGAATTTTGATGAACAATAAATTCTTCAGAGTTTATTTTATTTTTCATTCTTCATTTATCTGGTTTGATATTTAATAAAATGTTCAGCTAAGCAAGTTGTGTTGAGTAGTGGCTGGATTCCATCACGGGATTGATTCAAAGGGTCCTTGTGCCAGTCATGAAACCACACTTAGGTTACAGATAGGAGTTTTTCAATTCTTGCTTAGTCTGACTACTGATCTATACATGTACATTTAAATAGATGCTTGAAATGGCTGGATAGCCGAACCCTAGGGATATTTATCTATTACTAATAGTAGGAGACTTGACTATAATCGACCGAAGAAATGACTTTACATGTATTGCTATTAAATGTAAGTATAGGAAACTGCAACATATTAATTAATTTCTAAAGCCAGTAATTTTACGGTAATGGCTACTTTAATATTAGATAACCGCAGTTAGTGTCAATGCCCGGTTGCTTTACTTATTCAATCCAACAAACACTTTACAAAATTGAGTTTAAGTCAGTTACATCTTGACATGAGTACATGCACTGAGCTAATGTAGGGTACACATAATTGATTCCCATTGAGCTGAGATGGTGCAGTGGACTTGGTCATCATTCATGAAGGAGAGGAACTGTGATGTGGAGATCAGCTTCAGGCAGTAGCCCACAAATGATTCAAGGAGGAAACGTCACATGGCTTTGTAACCTAAACAATGATGATTAGTACTCAAGTAACCTAACCAGTTAAGCAGAGAGGAAACGTCTGGCAGTTTACTAAATTGGTAAATCCTCACCCGCCATTTTTTGAAGTGATAGTTATTAATGATAATACACTGTGCAAATAGGCCAGGTGGAGGATGTTACATGGCGACCGTGACAAATAAGAACAAAGTCAACAGAGAGGAAACACACAGCAACACTCTTTCAAAAATCTGAGATAAACTCAAAGGAAAAGGAAAAAGGAAACAACAGAGCAGTGAATGAAAATACAAAGTCAGCAAAGGCAGAAAATCTTAACTGCAACAAGTGCAAACTGGACTCTTGAATCGTAACCAAACTGGAAAGCCACTAAAACATCAAGAAATAATGACGAACAACAAAAGTAACAAGAAAGGAAGCACAAAGAAAGTGATACCAAAAACTAGCACCCCCAAGACCACATGATCGTCATCATACCCAAGGAATTCTGAAGCAACCCAAACCCCAGAGTCAATAAGACAGGAATCCTCTTCTGAACCCGGAAACCCAGAGATTATGGAAATTTTGAGAAAGAATAATGAAACCAAACTCTTGCGAGAAGAAATAGGTTTACTAACAAAGAGGATAGAAGACATTGAGCTGGCGAGTGTGGAAACAATTAGAAATATCCAAGTTGACATGGATACTAGACTAATTGAACAAAGTGAAGTATTCCAGAATGAGATTAAGGCACTCACGAAGCAACTGACAGAATTGAACAGTAGATTTCTAGAGCAGAATCAGCTCTTGCAAGAAAAGAATAATGTATTGGAGATAACAAACCAGCAGCTAATACAAGATAACGATATACAAGCTGCAGAGATAATGCAACTGAGAAGCAAAATAATACGACTTGAAACAAACAAGAGTGAACAGCCAGCACAATCACAACAGGACTTGCTGGAAGTAGG
>CABFPE010000020.1:2580304-2601958 GCA_900660155.1 Hofstenia miamia | reverse complement strand
TCAAGATAATAAATAAATAAAAAAAAATACAATGGTAAAAACGGCAGTTGAGAGTAGATAAAATCTATTAAACTATTGCTACATTTCTCTCAGGTTTTATACAAATGTTTAATGATTACCTGCCTTTGTTTACAATACTTCAGATGTCAATGTAGTTTAACATGATCAAATTCTGTTTCCCTCGTAAAATTAAATTTGAGCAACAATCAGCACCATCAAGGGGACATCAAATTATTAACAGCAAACTAAGATCGAAACTAGCTAATAACGTCATGGTGACATAATAATACAAAGTAACGTTATAAGAGAATAAAATCAACAAAATCCCCAAGTGACTCTACACGCCCCCCTTGCTCAAATTAATTTTCAGCTAGTAGTTGAAGGCCTGGCCCAGAAACAATACTTTGTGTAGCCATGATCATCTTGGTAGTGAGCTCACCATCCCAGGTTGTGACTTCCACATACTGTGCCTCATGGGTTATTTGCATCAGTACCTCCCTTTGCGTGACCACCTTGTCTCTCAGCTGTAGAAATTTGATGGTTGGCATGCGGTTGCTAATGGGGCAATTTCTTCTAAGGTTGTTTAACCACCTAGTGAACATGTCGTAGAACCGCTCGTAAAGCCAAAGGCCTTTCAGTGCAATCATTAACGTCATCATCACATCGTAATCTGACATATGAGCATCATCAGTGCTAATCTCGGTATCGGGGTAAAAATGCAGGAAGACTTGTCAGAGAGACCCCATGGTGGGTGCATGATCTACGAATAGTGAGCAGTACTCTTGAACTTGACTTAATGTCATCTCGTCTGGATCTGATATGCTGGCTTGAATCATTGTGATAATTTTGATTCTCTTTGTAACATCATAGTACTGAGTCACTGTTTCAACATTGTTTATCCACGTTAGATCTATGGCAGCCTGGCAGAGGATAAGAACCTGTGGCTGCAGTATGGCGAGTTTTTCTTGTATCGTTTGTAATTGTGTATGAATTGGTAATCCCCACATAAAAATATCAGTGATAGTTAACTTGCCATTGATGAATACACGCTCGGCATTTCCTCCTGCAATGAGTTTCTCTCACATGGTTTTATATTCGCCTGTTCAACTGGCTTTGACGGCTTCTGACTTACTATTGACAAAATTTATCCGATCAGATAACTGAGTGGCAACCCTCTTTTTTGGTTTTCAGACCTTCCATTTTGGCTGAATTAGAGGTGTTTCTATGGTAGGTGGCAGGATGCACAAAAGAGTTGACGTGTTGATCTTCTTCTCCAACTCACTGAACTTTGACTGAGAAGCTAAGGTGGTGGTTCCTATTGTCACGGGATAATTTATACGGGCGTCCTTAATGGTATCCCAGAATTTTCCTCATAATCCCTTGTGTTGTAAACGTTCAATCTGATGGGTAGAGATTCAAATATGCAAAGTAGTGCATTCTACATCCAGAGCAACGTGTCACCCTGGGGATTGTAAAATGACTAACTCCTCCTTGGTAAACATTTCCATAAGACACCACTTCATCAACAAAAGTAAGTCTTTGTCACGACTGTTGACCAGGACTATCTGCTGCACTGTAAGATCGTCTCAAAATTCGCTCGGGTCATGCTCGACCATTAAAATGCGCTTGTCTTCCATTACAGACCATTGTGGCTTTGGTTTGGGAGAGATGGCAGTACCTCCGAATTTTTCCAAGTTAACCTGCTCAATCAGATCACGAATGTGGGGAGACATTTGCACCGCCAACGATGATAGTAGCTCCTCCTCTCGAAAAAACTGTTCCAGTGTTCTCATCACCTGATCAAAAATGGTGATTGGGATAATTCTTCCCTCCTTACTAACATGCCTAGCTGATTCAATAAACTGCCCGTACCCGCATTCAGGGTATTTCATTTGCTGCATTTTAAATAACAGTTCATTCTTTCCATATACATCAAACTTGGTGACTTGCTCAAGAAATTGCTTTGTCGATCTGGGCAGTCTTTCCACAAATCTTAGTGTGCTCAGGGGAGGGTTATCAGATGAAAAGATGGCGAATTTTGTCTCAGCTGTGGCGCCCCACATGTACTTCTTTACTGTATCAGAGAAAATATTAATGTCCGATGGACAAATCCCAAGTCGATTACTAGTCAACATAATCAACATTTTTCCAGTGACACTGCTCGCCCCCACCAGTTGGGCATAATATTTTTCAAACTTATCCATGGCGCGTTTTGTCTTTCCAGGGGAGGAAGGAGGACTGCATTTATACAGAAGCCAGTTTTTCACCTTCCATGTCAGCGGGCACACGGCTATTTTGTGAATCGTTATTTTGGTTAGAGACGTCCTCTTCTCATGTGACATGGGTATTTGAAGTTGAGGCTCTTTTGTTAGATAGATTGCTAGTATCCAAATTGCTCCTCTGGCATATATATCAGGTAAGTTTTTCTCAGCAAAAAGGCGCTCTTTAAAATTCTTCTTGTCTTGATTGTTGTAAGAGGCTTTAATGTCTCGCAGTGTCCGTTCTACAGACGAATGATATGTTTGTGATGGACTCGAGATATCTAAGCAGGGCCAATCAGACTCAGAGTTGAGTTCTGCCTTTAGGTCAGACCAGATAGTTTGGATCTTGTTGAGTAGTTGGTCGCTCTGTGCAAAGGCAAAGCTAACTCTCATGTCGGTTATGGCAGTTATCAATGGAGTGTTGGGATCTGTAAGTTCTAACGTCTGCGACTGTAGCAGGACATCAACAATTAATTTCTGGTCCACAGCTAAACGATGAGATGGCACTCTTTGACATAGGAGTAAATCAGTATAAATTAGCCTAGTTATTAGAAGGTGACTAGTAGAATGTGATGAAATCAGGGTGTAGTCCTCCTTAGATAGGATTAGGAAATTCTCCATCCTAAAGTGTAAGTTCTCTATCATTTCAGGTACTGCTGTTTCATACTCGCCACTCACAATTATTATTAGGCGAATGCCCTCAACTTTAGCAATGCAATAAGCTATCTCAAGTTGTTCCATGATGTCCTCTGACTGTATTTCGGAGATTCTCAAAAAGTAAATAACAAGGAGATTTTTGAAATCTATGTTTACGCATTCAAAACTATCAATGGTTAGTCCACTATTCAAAAACTGACATAGACTGTATATGTTGAAGTCGTCATCAAAAAATGTGTGCACTGTGCTGCGCCAATACAAACGACTTAAGGTTTCCATCATCCTGGAATCATAAGCGATAATTGTGTTTATTTTTGGGCGATGGGATGCGTCTATGACAAAAGGGATGACGTTGATGGAGCAAGTCATGTCGCATCTGTTGTAGGTACAGCAAAGTTGATCTTTTGTCTCCTCTGATATATTATCATGGATAATGGCTATGGCTTTCCTGGTTGCAATGTAGTAAGGGTGTAATGTCTCATCACCGACTTTTGATAGTTTCTGTCTTCTCTCTTCTGTCTTCTGTGATCTTATAGTAGAAGTAGCTGTGGAAGAGGTCGAAGGGGCTATCAAGTTGCTCATAAGGGGGGTATTTACAGGTTGTAAAGCTCTAAAAGGTACTCTCAAATCAAAAGTTTTTAAGGCAGGGGTTGCCAGCTCCTCTCACGCATGTGGGGAAACGTGTCTCTCCACGTAGGAGCGAGATGTGGAGGGAGTAGTGGTAACTGCTGTCAGCTCTCTGAGTTGTGGAGCAACGTGTTGCCCACACAGAATCAGACTCTGCTCAGCACCTTCCTGACGTCCTCTTTTTCTTGTGCGGGCCTCAGCCTGCTGTGGTGAATTGCTATTTTCAAAGGTATAGATGGAAATTAAATCCACAAGGTCTCCTTTTCACAAAAAGTCATAGCAATTGCTTGGCAATTCCCAAGTATTTTATATGTGATCTAGTATGAAGAGTTCATGAACAAGGACATCTCAGCATCATATATAAAGAGAACACCTTTAATGCCTGCTACATCACAGTAGGAATACATGCCACTGTCATAGACATTATCAACAAATGCAAAGTGACAAAGTATTTGCATATTTCCCTAAACAAGTAACTGATCAAAATCAAGTAAGGAAACTAGTAACTAACTTGCAATGGTAAAATTGTCAATTTCCAAATGCTCAAATGGGCTGTCAAAGATATTGAAAATGCAATTATAGATGAGAATGACAAGTTTACACTAGTAGATAACAGTAATGATATGTACAAGCAGTACAAGGATCTAACTGAGTATTGTGAGGAGACTGTGATGACATTGATTTTTATGATAACTCTGTAGACAGTAGTGATACTACTGCTATCTGTGTAATGCCCCAACATAGGGCTCAACATGGGTGAAATCTTGACCCCCAAGTTTGGGACCTTAATCTTGTAACTCTATTTAGACATCATGAAGTCAACCAAGAGAAAAGAGAATGACTCACCACCTCTGCCCTCCCATAGAAGGGTAAGAAGGAGGATGGAACATAAAGAAGGCTCAGACACACAGCAACCTCAACTGCATCTCCATCTCAACACTACATGGAGTGATGACTGTCCCCACATGATCAAGAGGAACTGGTATCTAAAATAATCTCTAATAAAAATCAATTACCATTTAGTGATATAAAAATGTAAATACTCCCAAAGTGATTTGAAAATCCCCCTGAGCTTACATTCCTCATCCTTCAAGTCCTCCAGTATTACATTGACAAAGAAGACAGAAGAATGAAAAAAGAAGATGTCAAAAGTGGGAAATGAAATGCTACATCTATATTTCATTGCTACCCATAAAGCAATATGCTTTGTACAAGACAATATATCTGAGGAAACAAAAAATAAACTGCATTAGACATTTACACAAAAAAACTAGCATGTTCTATCAATATGATACCATTCATTATAGATGCTGAATTGTGCTCACCTGTAAATACCATAATTTGTTATGATTCAAAGATGCATGAGGGCCTAAGTAGACACTATTGGAGGACAACAGTTCACACCTCTTTTAATGAGGATTTCACAATTACACACCTATGTAAATTCCTAAATAATTTGCGAGACATTGAAAAATTTGAATGTGTCAACATAAGAATCTTTAAGTGATTAATTTTTTCAAAATGCAGGAGGTTCAACAATCAAACATTATAGACCACATCAAAATCATGTATCAACTCACAATATTGAAAAAATCCATCTAGTGATGATTCTGAGAGAAGAGTACAAAGATGATATTCCTGATGCAATCAAAGCTTTATATTTTCATATTTAAAATTTCATGATTCTGTATAAAGATACTTACTGCCCCATTAGTATGTACCATACCAACATTATCTCCATCACCAAACTGATCTATACAGATCTACTGATGTGTAAGCATATTCCAACTCACAGGTTGGCAGTTGACCAAAAACTTATCATCAACACAGCATTACAAGCACAAACACTTGAATCAATTAATCATAACATGCCAAAACTCACATTAGTCACTAACCTCCACACCAGTTTCACAACACTTAAGGGCATTCATGAAGTCTAGTCCAATCTGAAAATAGAAAATCACACTGAATCTAAATGGCCAGTAATTGATATCAAGAGCCCTTCATCACAATACAACAGATCAGTAGAACATCTTTTAGCTGAATTTTGCTTGTCATATAAAGCCCATAATCAAAAGAATTTCAAGGACCACATCTTTGCAGAAACCAGAACAACAGACATCTATTCATGAGGAGTGGTCTTGCTAATATCTATTTTCTTTACTCAAGCACCAGCCTTACAATTATCAGTAGAAAAATCTATTCACAAAAAATTGGAAAACAATGCATGCACAAAATTGCAATCTGCCCTATAGCATGGAAGTTAAAAAATTGGCTACTGCATAAATGCCTGGTTCCCACATCAACTGGTAAAACAAATCACACATTGGAGAGATTTGAGAAATATTATGCCTGACTGGTGGGGGTGAGCATTGTCACAGGAAGATTATCACCAATGATTATCTGCAAAAAAATTGGCATATGTCCATCAGATGTGAATATTTTCTCCAACACACTGAAGAAGTACATGTGGGTGCCACTGAACAGAAAGGTTAATGGAAAGATTACCAGAGCCCACCTTGCAATTTTTTGAGCTCCTAAAATGTTATGATGTTTACAATAAATTAGAAATATTTTTCAATTTGAAGAGGCTTCACTACCCTGAGTGTAGTTAGAGCAAATTGACAGAAACACCAAGGCAAATCAACAAAGAAGTGAAATTGTTTTAATACTTATTGTGGACCAAATCATGAAGACTCCAGTGTAGAGAAGAGCAACTGTTGGCCTCATCTGCAATATGAGTTTCACCAGCTACAAAAGTCTTAATGAAAGCCATCAATCTTGAGAAATTTGTGGGTCCTATTGCATCCACTCAGCCAACCCCACAGTGGTACATTACAGAGGATGAGCACTTTTTAACAATTGAACATAAGCCAGAGGAATTTGCAGAGATCTTAACAATACAGGAGCATATAATCAAAACTAACAAAGACAAAGATATTCTAGGATTAATGAAATAGTGTCTTACCAGAATGTTCTCAAAAGGAGGAACTAGTACTTTTACAATCACCTAGGCAACAACTGGCCCTTGATATTGAATGCACAACAGCCCAATACAAGTCAAATTCAGAAATTGAGAGTACATGAACTCAGAGGGCAATTCTGAGATACCATCAGAGAGGCAAATATAAATTATTCTGTTACTATCAGAACAGCCATCCTTCATGAGAAAGTGGAACTGAACCAAGTCAAAAGCCATGCTGAAAGACCACCCTTGTATGCATACCACCACCATGCATTATCACACTGCTAAACCTCCCATTCTGGAGAGTGAAAAAAGGAAAGAAGCAAGTACCTGCCCACCTACCCTATAAGCTCAAATATGTGAGTACTAGTATGGAATGTAAATGACTATGTCAAACCCCTGAGTATAAAGAAGTAAGAGATTAGCTTATTCAAGGTGGAAATTATGAGAGAGTGTTCATCAAAGGAAAACTAAACATTAAGGACATTTTCCAGAAGGGGCAACCCTACAAAAGCAGTTAAAGAAGATTCAGGATAGGATGCTACAATTGAACCTGAGGGTACTCATTCTGTTCCAAGCAGCTGGAGACTTAATGTGGATCAACATCAGATATCATGAAGTGGATTGAAATCATTACCATGATACATGCAGATGGGTCTGATCTAGAAGAGATGATGCTCCAACAAGTCACTGAATTCTGTTCACTGTTTGTCAATCATGCCTCTAAAATGGGATCACTCAGTGAAGTATTTGTTCAATTTTACCCAGACACTCAAATCATGGCAAGTTACCCCCCATACTTTGGACACTTATGACTCTAATGATTACCCTTAAGGGTTCTTGGTTGTATGAATGGGTCTTTGATACCTTTACTCACAGACTTAATCTTGGTTGAAATTGTCTGTCAACTCACACTTGCCTAGTCTCCAGGTGTTTTGTTTAAAGGACAAGGTAGTCACCCAGAGAGAAGCCTTGATGCAGGTGACAAATAGGCCCCAGTACACAGAGATAGTCAGTTGGGATGAAGTGCTAGCCATTTAAATGATCAAAGAAACTCAGAAACTAATATCTGGCCACCTCTCCAGCTTTTATTAGAAACTTAATGTGAGTAATGGGGAGGGTGTGTAGAGTCAATTGAAGACTCTGGTGAAAATTTTATTTCTTTTTATTTTATTTGGCTAAATTTTTTTCTACTTTAATTGTGGTGACATCACTATGCCACCAAATATAGTTTAATTATTTTCAAGAGCAATTTTACAATCTAATAATTTTTGTCCCCTTGAACAGTGTTAATATGTAATTGCTCAAATAATGTAGAATCACAGGGGAGCTCTGGCTACTCCAGCAGTACTGAGAAACTCAAAGGTTAAATCAAAGGTTGCAGAGGCTACCATTGTAGAGAGTGACCTGCATTCTAACAAAAGAGAGAACATTGGTAGTTTGCCAATTCACTAAAGAAAAACAGAAACTATCTACTGAGAATATGTTTCCTGCAGTGACCAATTCACATGGCATCATGCAGAAGCCATATCCAGGAAGTCATCCTTACTCATCAAGGAGTTAATTGAGTGTCTCAAGTATTAATTTCTAACTCAAATAAACAATTTAGCTCAGTGTTCTATTATCTCAGCTCATGTAAAAGGCATGTAGGTACCATTCATTCACGTTTGTCAATGGCTTATTATATTTGCAGTGTGTCATTTAAGTGCATGTATGAAAATAAAATGATTGAAATAAAAGTTGTTAATCCCTACATGGACACATAGCCATAACTTAAAGTGACCATGATTTGGGCTGCCATATGCTAAGAGCTAGTTGTCACCCCAGACACATCATAGTAACTCCCAAATCATCAACAGATCTTAAGCAAAAATTATTAAGTTAAAATCCATAATGAATCTAAAAGGGGTTAGCAAAGTTAATAAAATTCAAAAAGCAAATGATGTCAAAGTGAGAATAAATTTTCTTGTGCATTTGCTACAAGTTCCTCACATATTTATAACAATTGCTTGAATAATTACCTTGTACATGTTTACAAAACTTCACATGAATTCCCTTGCAAAATTAAACAAGCAATAACACATCTGATCAAATCAAGGGGAAAAATAATAAATTGATCAAAATACTAAGCTCAAAAATAAATCAATATGCCATCATGATCTAACACTAAATTTGAGTGCCAGATAATCAAAATAATAAAAATAATCAAAATAGGGGCCCTGAGTGACTCTACATTAAATTTGCTTCTGTTTGGTTCCTTTTGGAGCAATGCTGTTTATAGAAACTGTACTCTGGTGGCCACTAGGATACTCAACACAAATGACCTTATGGTTCACAATTTCTATTATATTTACTAGCTAGACAAGATTGTCTCTTTTTTTTCTAACAAAATTTCTTAGCAGAGCATGAGCTCCAGGTGATACCCACAAAGGTAATTCATGACCAATGTAATTTCTTCTTTCATAATGTAGTAACCTGCAATGGGGTGCATTATTAATTGCTGTACACAGTAAGGTTCTTATAGAAGATAAAGCTTCTGGCAATACTTCTTCCCTGTGATCAGGTGATAATTTTCTTTTGTCTAACAAACATACTACAGCTTTCCATTTTATGCAATTGTATCATTCATTCTGCCCATTTTCAATTGGTTGGTAAGTGGTTGTTTTCAATTGCAATATTCTACTTTTAATACAAAATTGCTAGAATGACCAAAAATGGAGAATAGGTCTTTCAGAGAAGGTACTATTGCAATTGTGGTCACTTCCTGCATTGGGTAAACAAATGGAAATCTGCTATACTAATTGATAAATAGTAAAAAGTGTAGCATCATCCAAAATAATCAGAAATAAGCTGCAAATGTTGCAAAAGAGAGTAAGATCAAAAAGGAGTTGATTAGAAAATATTATAATCAATTAGTTTCTATGATTTCAGATTAATTTGTAAAATGCAACCAAGAATAAAATATGTGTCAAAATAGAGATAATTATATCTGTCGATAAAAATACTTTTGACAAAATGATGCTTAGGTTATTTTATTGCCACCATCTTGGCAGAAGTTTGAAATTTGAATCAACAGGTACTTCTTTTGAAATACTATAAATACATTGAAACTTATTGTAAGCATTTGATAAAGAATTTTACTTAGAATTCTTATTTTTCATCTTATTAATGGTTTGATTATTTAATACAATGTTGAGCTAATCAAGTAGTGTTTAGTAGTGGTCTGGATACTTCACAGGGAACAATTCTAGGGTCCCTGTGCCAGATCATGAAAGTGCACTTATGTTAGGTTAGGGATTTTCTCTTGATTAGCCAACTAGCATTTCCTTTCTACATGTATCAGATAACTAACTGTCAACAAATGGTTGGATAACCAAACCTTAGGAATTATCTTAATATTGTTTTAGATCTAAATTAATGACCTATAATTGACTGATATAATGACTGTACATGTAGTAATTATAAATGTAGGTTAGGAAGTTGTTCAAATAGAATTTATATAACCAAGCCAATATATTTTGGTAATGGCATATTTTGGTAATAGCTACATGTAATATTGAATGAACAACTAGTAACAGTTCAGGTTGCAAATGGATGTAACACTTTTACACAATAGAGATTAAGTTGAGTTGTGTCATGTCTTGAGTAAGCACCAAGCTAATGTAGGGTACACATAAGCTATCTTGATTGAGCTGAGAAGTGGCACTCAAGCATCAGATGGAATGGTGTAATTGGATGTGGAGATCTGCTTCAGGCACATGCCCACTAGAAGATCGCAATGGAGGTTACTGCATGGCTTTGTCACCTAAAATGTAAACAGTTAATTAAGGTTACATAAGATAACAGAAGAAACTAGTCAAGCAGTAACAACAAGTAAATCCTTACCCACAATAACACAGCTAACATTACAAGGTAGCAGTGGATAAACAGTGATAATGCCTGGTAGAGGATATTACAAAAGCATCATGTTGCCCATTCCAATAGCTGGTGTCTTGGGTCCAACAAAGTCTATCAATAATCTTTCAAAGGATTTGGATGATTTTATTAATTTGCTAGGCTCTGATTTAACAAAGCTGGGTTTTAGTTTGCAACAGGTTTCACAACCTGTAACTATGTTCTTTACATCTTGCAGCAAGAATGGCAAATTCTGAATGTGAATATAGTGCCACATTCTTGAAACTCCAGGGTGTGCTAATTCACAGTGAATGTCATAAAGTTGCTTATTATGAATAGCCTCAACTGCTGCTATTCATGGTAGTGCACCAATATTTTCAGTCCCAGATTTGTAAAGAATGTCATAATGTAGAGTCACTCAGGGATTCTATTGATTTTATTTTTTCGATCATATCTTTGTATTATTACGTCACCATGACGTATCAATTAATTTCGATTTTAGTTTGTTATCGTTTAATTGATGTCCCCTCATTGGTGCTTTTATTTTGCTCAAATTTAATTTTGCGAGGGAATTTAAGATTGATCATGTTAAACTACGTTGCTATCAAAAAGTTGTAAACAAAGGCAGGTAATGATAATAATCTTTGTATATAAACTGAGACAACTGTAGCGAATGTTCAATAGACTTTGTCTACTCTTAACTGCCGTCTTTACTGTTGTGTTTCTTATTTATTTATTACTTTAAATGAAACTTATTGCTTAAGTCAGCGACAATTCGGGAGTGCTTTCACAAGCACGGGGCAACATGTTGCTTCTGGGGGTCCTTTGACTACCCAGTCCGAATTGTGGTCCATTAAGTTACATATACTGTTATGCATAAGGAAATAATAAATCTCTCGTTCGTATTTCAACACGTACATGCACTCATAAAACCTTACACTGTGATGATACCATGCCGTTGGCTAGCACGAATATCTGGCNTGGTGCTTATTATTGCTCAAATTGAATTTACAAGGGAAAAGAAATTGATCATGTTTAAACTATGTAGACATCTGATTTTGTAAACAAAGGCAGGTAATAACTAAACTTTTGTATAAAACCTTAATAGATTTTATCTACTCTCAACTGCTGTATTTACCATTGTATTTTTTTATTTATATTTTATCTTTATGAAAACTATTGCTTAAGATCAGCAACAATTTGGGGCAACAAGTTGCTTCTGGAGGTCTTTTGATTACCCAGTCAGAATTGTGGTCCATTAAGTTACATATATGGTTATGTATATGGAAATAATAAACCTCTCGTTCGTATTTCAACACGTACATGCACTCATAAAACCTTACACTGTGATGATACCATGCCGTTGGCTAGCACGAATATCTGGCAATTACAGATTATTTAATAGTGAGCTGAGAAATAACAATGAAAATGAGAGTTTGTATTTTTGAAGTGAGATAGAAATTAAGCAAGTGAGACAAATAGGGTAGCACCAGTCAATAGTTTAAGCACTTTACTTCTGGATATTCCGCTTCGGCTGGAAGCCATAGGAATTGGTCATCTTGGTTCTTACCTAAAAGTATTTCTGTTGCTTGGATGAATTACCAATGTTATATCTATATGCTATAAGTTCTCTGTTAACCTGCTTCTCGGAATCGTGGCTGTTCAGTAAACGCTATTCAAACCTTTTGTGGAGTCAATTAAGTTTCTAGCTAAGTTTTCCTCACAGCAACCGATTCTACAATAAGTATAATCAGTGAGTTTCAAGCACCATCTCAGAAGTTTCTTGTTTTTGATCTTTGATTTATTATTGGAAAAAATAAATGCTACATTCTTCATGTCAGTTTTTATAGTAACAGGAAATGATCTCAAAATTCCATCAAATTTTCTGAATGATTTCATGATAGCCAAAGCTTCTTTCTCAACAGAAGGATAAACTTTCTCAGAATGATTAAGTGTTCTTGAAAAGAATGCTATAGGTCATTCCTTCTGAGCAAGCACAGATCCAAGAGTGAGCTTCCCATCTTCTGGTCTAAGCATTGATAAGCAAGCTGAGCAAATTTCTTTCTTGAGTGCTTTAATAGAAGTAACAGCAGCATTGTTAATGGGAATGGAAGCTTGCTGTAAGAATTCCAATAACAGCTTTATCTTATCAAAATAGTGTCTAATCCATCTAGCACAGTAAAACCCAATTAACTGGCACAGTTTATTTTTGTCATTAGGGAGAGGAAAATTCTCTAGGGTTGTGAATCTTTGTGAGTCATGTCACTTTGCTCCCAAAGATATTATGTTACCAAACATTGATATTTAGGTGAGACTTAATGAGCACTTGTCTGCAATTAGGGTTAATGATTCCTTCTTTGCTGCTCATAGGAATGCTTGCAAATTTGATTTGTATTCGTGAGATGTCATACCACTTACACTAAAATCATCTAAGTAAGGGAACACACCACTTAAATTGTTTATTTCAACAAACTTGTCCATAACTCTTTGGAAAGCAGGAACAGCATTTGTTAATCCAAATGGATGACAAGTGAACTGGTATAATTTCCCATTCACTTCAAATGCTGTTAAAGGTTTGTCTTGATCAGACAGTAGCACTTGATGGTATGTAGATTCAGATCAATTTTTGCAAAAAATTGATACTGTGAGACTTTGTTAAAAATAGCTTCCATATCAGGGAAAGGATAAGCATCCAGCTTTGTAAACTGGTTAACAGTTCCTGAATAATTGATGACCATGCATTCTTTAGGTTTGTGAACAACAAATGCTTGAGATTTGAGGTTTGATTATCCCTTCTTCCAATAATCATTGGATTTCAGATTTAATAAACATTCAATCATTTTTTGATGACCATTGGCTTTTTGTTGCTATCAGTTTCACTTGATAAACTTCTTCATTAAAAATCAATGGAGGGTTAGTTTTCATCACAGGGAATCTTCTTGGAACATTGTTTGCAATAGATTCACTTCAATGTTGTTGTAAAATTTCTAAGCCTATTAAAACGTCTGAAATGATTGAGAATCATACTGTATAAAATCGTTTTTTAACAATAGAAGACTCTCTGTCTAGCCTATCATGTCCAAACTATCTTTGTTGGCAAGCCTCAATTTGGATGGTTGACTACAAATGTTCAAACTGAACTTTTCACAAATCTTCTTTGTTATATATGAATCAGTTGAACCAGAGTCAATAAGTGCATTGACTTCTCTCTCCTTTTTGCCAATTCTTACAACTTGATAAATTGCTTGTGATAGTCTTTTGTGCAATGCACAGAGGACAGCAGCAAACTGTTCTTCCTTTACTGCTGCAATAGTTTAATGGCAGACAGGTGCCCAATGCCAAGATTTGCAACATTTCAGGCAGCATGAGTTTCTTGCAGGGCACTTTTGTGATTGTGGCTTTTCTGTCCACAAAAACTACATTTGGTGCCATTACAACTACTGTATTTTCTTGGATTATTTTGATGCTTCTTTTCTACTGCTGCAGTTAAGGAAGAATTTGTTGGCAGAGTAGCAGTATTGAATGATTTAGATAAATCAGTAGACATTTCTATTGCATTTGCAAGACTGATTCACATGTCTAGGTTAGCTTCTTTATCACCTAACTCAAGTAATCTTGCTTGGATGATATCAGATTGTAACCCAAAAATGAGATCATCCCTTACTAAGATATCCTTGTGTTGGTTTCAGAAATTGAGAGTCATGAATGGTTAATGCATCATCAAAAGATGCTGTGGGTTAGAGAATTGCAAATAAATCTGATCCAGCATGGTAACAAAGATAAGTTAGCTTGTGGTTGTCTTCTGTTATTTTTTTTGATAGATAAGCCATCTACAAAGCATGTTTCCACCATTTCCACTGCTCTGTTGTGGGGTTTGTAGGCTGATCAAGCAGTCTGAACTTCATGATTAGACTTGTTTGAATAAATTGTTGTGAGATAGATTACTGCTAATCCAGCTTTATTCTAACACATTTTCAGTACAGTGGTTCCATCATTACATCATCAACTAAGCTAAAAGATAGCAAAATTTATTGATTGATTCAGACTCCTGACAGGGCAGAACTAATCTTAGATTGTCCTTTACTATTTTACTATTTGTCAAAAAGATTAAGAGATAAATATTGTTTGTCACAATTCTTGTTTGAAATAAAAATAATTTTACACATAATTAGCATTTAATCATTTTAGAGATGACATCACCAAATTATTGTTCAATGACGTCTGTTGGTTGCATTGAGGCAAATTATTAGTGATATGATATGCAGTCCAGGTATTGTGTTATCCATATCCACTATAACAGGGTTTTTGAGTCAAGTTTAAGTTAATTTGACCAGGTTCAAGTTCTTTCATTTGAAATTCAAGTTTGAGTATTTTTAAACAAAATTCTGAGTTAAATCAAGTTTTTTCTAAGATATTTATGTAAAAAACATTAATTTTAAAATAATTCTAAGGTAAAAATGGAAAATTTGTGATTTGTAAGAAAATTGAAATATAAAATAATTTAATTTTTATGATATTTTCAAGTTGATGTTCAATATAGTCAAGTTTGAGTTTTGATGATTTCTCACTGGAGTTATTCTGATCAATTTTTGTGAGTTTATTAAAGTTTGAGTTCTTAACATTCCAAGTACTAAAATACCCAGTCAATCTACTCTTAATCAGTTTAGCATACTTTAGTCACCTAATCTTAAGTAGATGGTTAGATTTGAGTTCTAACACTTGGTTCCTTCTCAAAACTCAGCAATTAGAATTTTTTATAAAGATATATATTAAATATATCCTCACAATAATTCTCTTCTGCATCTCCACTCAGTTTTGTCCCACAATTTTCTGAGAGCATTCAACTGAAGAAGATAGCTCCCATTGGTGAAGGGGGTTATATATCACTTCCCACAATTTCACTTACCCCAGTTCTGATGTCACCAAATGTTAATAACTGTTAGAGTACAAAATTTCAATGAAATTGTAATTATATATTTGAATAGAAAAATTTATTCCTTTAGACTCTATTTCAATTAGTTTTCTATGTAGTTTAAATTGTTGCAATACAGAAATTGCATAAAATAAATGCAAATATGTGCTAAAACTATAAGCATTGACATTCACTGATTGAATTTAGTAAATATTTAGTCTTTTGAAACTCAGTTTGTATTTAAAATAGAAATTTGATTATATTGAATATTTTTGTAGCTTGTGCTCTGTTATAGTAAATAGCTAATTTTTTAGCAATCATTTGTTATTTGTTTTGCTAGTTTTCTATTGTATTTCTGATATATGTTTTGAAATCATATTGTATTAGTTGTTTATGCAGGCAGCTTATTCTATTCATTTTAACAGAATTGAGATTTGCTTATTATTATTTAATGTTTTGCATACATATTGTACTGTAAGTTTAGAATTAGCCTGGGAACAACAAGTGGGTGTCAACTATCCAATCTAAATCCTGCATTTAAGAAGTTAATACTTGAGTATATTACTTGAAGGGGACCAGAAATTTGAAAAACTCATTATATTACATCACATTGATTTAATTTTACTAATACCATAATGCTAAAATTCATATCATTTGGATGTTGAACAAATTGCTAGTATGTTTCTGATTTTCAAAATATTCCAATTTTTTTGCTTACAAAAATATAGGAGCATTTCAATAAGCACATCTGACAGGATTCAAAACTGCAACTTTCTGTATTGTTAATGGCTGTGTAGTCTTACAGGAGGAATCTGTAAAATTTATGAGCTACACAAATAACCATATTAGCCCAGACTAAATATCATACAAGAAAAATTAGGGTGCTTTAGTTAAATGAATATTATGAAAGTACATAGCATAAGGCATATTAATGCCAGTCCTTAATTATCAAGTTAGATCTAAACAATATTTTTGGTAAAATATATATGAAATACAAATGGCAACTGTCAATATTTATAATTATCACTCACACTTAGATGTATTTACTTACAATTCCATATTACAATGATTCAAACTACATAGAAAATTAATCAAAATAGTCTAAGGAAAAACATTAATTTAATAAATATATAAATACATTTCATTGAAATCATTTCTTTAGCAGGTTTTAATTTTAAGTGATGTTAGACTGGGGGGAAATGAAATTGGTGAATATATACAACTTTGAAGGGGTTACTCCACATAGTGTAATGAATTTGTGTGTGGACTGTTAGATAGAGTCATGTCTTATTTTACATTGACAGTGACAGTCTACAACAGAGTTATTGCCTTAGCAATACACTTACAAGGCAATTTTTAATGTTTGGAATAATGTGGCTCAGCTCTGGACTTGCTTGTTTCTCATATGAAACATATTTAGATTTTCTCTATTGTTTTGAGAAAAAGAATGAGAAGCAAATTGAAATACCCATCACAGGTTTGTGATTGTTGATGTGTTTTAATTGTAGTCTCATCATAAATTTAAACCTATCCCTATTTTAAATAACTGTATTTGGTGTTGATTTTAAATAAATGATTCTTTTTTAGTGTAATTAGTGTATGAGATAGTTCTGTTATAGATTAATTGTAGGAAATATATTAGTGATCTAATTTATTTAGAATGAAAGCAAAGATTTTTATGCAGTCTCTCAACTGGAGATGCTGAATTATTTAGGAACTCATTCATAATGTAATTTGCAAAATTAGAAAATTTTCCTGAAATAACTGTTTTGAAAAAGATGTTTTAAGATTTTAATAAAAAAACAAACAAAAATCTCTAACAGCTTTAGGAGAAGTTAATTTTCAAGAAATATAATAATTTATTTCTGCATAGAATTTAAGTTTATATCAAATTAATTTCATTAATTTGTTGTTAACACCATTATTTTCTAATGACCAATGTAGGCTATATTGACATTTAATTTTCAAATATAAAACAACAATTTTTCCTAATACAGCTTATTAATGTTATTATATAGAATTGCTAGCTAATCAGTTTTTGAGAGAGATATTTTGTTATTGATCTTAATGTGATTTGCTGGTTAGTACTTTTTATCAACATATGAAATCTTGAAACCGACATAGGGAACTTTGAGATTGACATAGCAAATCATTAACACAATATGAACAAAAATTTAGCATGAATGATGTATGAAGATTAATAACATTAGATGGGTCATTTAAAATTTTCTCATATGTACATTAAAATATTTATCTGAGTTTTTGTTATGAAATCAAATATAATATTTTATAATTTATTTCAGATTACAACTCAAAATACAACTGCTAAAACTAAATTTTGATGTCTCTTTTGATATAATTGATACATATACCTCATTCATGCTAAATTTTTTGTTCATATTGTCATAACGATTTGCTATGTTGATCTCAAGTTTCCCTATGTCGGTTTCAAGATTTTGTATGTTGATAAAAAGTACCAACCTGATTTGCTTGCTTTGACAGTTCTTCATTATATTCTACTATTTTTTATATTATATTTGTTGTTCAAAAGGAACTTTTTATTGAATAAAATCATTTACAAATTAAATATTGAAAATGTAAATGATGAAACAACTAAAATATAGATACATAATACAATATAGTTTCCATATTGTAAATATAATACAAAATAAATTATTGCCTTGATTCAAACTCACATGGTCTGTACAAATGTTCAGCTGTGTTATTCTTACCCCACAAATCAGAATGTAGGTATTGTGCAACGCCAATTAGATGTTTCTAATTAAATAAATTCACAAAAAAATCGAAAACGAGCATAAAAATATATCACTTAATTAAATTAATATTTATGTTTACTTTCACTGCTTTTTCTATATAAAAAACATTTTAATAAATCCCATTCCAAAAATTTATAATTGGGGCTATTTGACATCACCATATAACCGATATATTGGTGATTTATTGTACACCTTTGGGGAAATGATAGTAGTGGAAGTGAAAAAGAACCTTTTGTAATTCCAATTCCAAGTAATTGTTTTGTAAATATGAAAGAATTTGTTATGAGAGAGTATTCTACACCATTGCCTCAGGTCAGATATTATTTTTAGTTATACTTTCTTAATGTTGGTTTAATGAAAAGCTAGTCCCCATTGGGGTAAATAGTAAAGATACAGTAATTTATCGTTAACTTATCAGACAACTTCTAAGATGTCGCTCAATTTTAAGAAATGGAATGTGCATTATCATCCTTTCTGAATTGCTAGCTGTATAATATGCCACTGGTTTGAGTCAGTTCAATATTTTTGTATTAGTTGCAAATAACCTATGCAGATTTCAAATCCTCTTTGAAATCACAGATTATACAACAAACATTCTTATGTAAATTTAGGGAGCGTCTAGTTTGTCAACAATCATTAAGAGTTCATTAACATATTTTTGATTCAAGACAAGTTGTAGTCACTTTCGAATTTAAAATATTAATGCGTGATGTATAGTGCTGTAAATTTGAGTACTTATTGGAATTTATCTTTCGTTCTTGCTTACCCACAGAATATCAAGTATGTTTAAAGAATACTACACTAGGAAGTCTATGTCTCATTATTATATAGCTGCACAAAGTCATAAAGTAACCTTGTTTGATGCCCGAAACATGGCGACACTATAGAATAATGTGCACGCGGACAAAATAAACACTAATATAGAGTGAAGGTATATAATGAGGTGCACGCAGCGCACTCAGACACTTGAGAAGATCAAATATTTACTGTTTATATTTTATTGTGTATTCCATCCATACAAACATGGCTGACAAACGCACCGTGATGAAACATTTACGTATTTACGTCATGATATTGTGATATTGTAATATTGTGCCAGTTATAATATTACCTACTACTAATAACGTGCAAATGGATTATTGTAATGTGGATCATTACGTTGGATGCTTGTGTTGTGCATAGGTTGTTTTTGATGAATAAAGCATTACGAAAAATTACACTGTGACAAAAAGTTTTTTTCCTAAGTGGCTACATTTTATAACTCAATTAGGTCAATTTGATGGCTTAGAAAATGAATTTGGGGTTAGATTTAATCAAAAATCCTTAGTTTTTGAGTTATCGTAAACTTAAGATATGTATGTTACGTAAAGTTCTACTAGCTTATCAACTCATGTTTCGGATATATGCCCATATTTCGGATACGCCTATATGACCACACTTGTTGTCTTCGTTAATGCTAGTTCGAATAGAATAATGTTCTATTTAAATCTTGAAAATTTTTATTATAAAGATAGGCTATTATTAGGGCCCAGTCTTCCTATTAATTCCCAAATCTCTTGACTTAACTATGCCTTATTTAATTAAATACAAGCTTTTAAATCATAAATATAATGTCTTTTTATAATAAAAACAAACAAAAACAAATCAGGACAAAAATCTGCTTGTATTTCCTTGTCAGTTAATCAATTGTATTAACTACTTTCCAAATATAATCGGACATCATATGAACATTATTTTTACCTTTGAATCTTTCTTCATGTAGTTTCAGCATTTGATGCAACTTCTGACCTTGTTCATCACTGAAAAGGCCACAATTGTCTGGAAAGACTTGTAAGTGACACTTCAAAAAATGAAGTTTAGTAGACATTCTACAACCAACTAAAGACATGCTTTCCAACATCCTCAGAATAAGTTCCTGATAGTTTTCAGATCTGTGCTTTCCTAGAAAGTTCTCAGAAACATTTTTGATAGCCAAGAAAGCTTCCATTTCTTGTCGACTCATTGAAAGAATCAAGTCTGTCGATCCAAATATTTTTTTAATATCAGGACCAGTAAAGATTCCCTCTTTTAACTTCGCAGAGGTAAGGTTAGGGAACATTCCTTTCAATACTTCATATGCAGACGAGTTTGCTCTGCACAGAACTTTGATGAACTGTTTGACTATTCCTAGCTTTATATGGAGTGGGGGTGGTATAATCTTGTCTCTCGGAATTAGAGGAGGATTAACAACGTTATATTGACCCAATACAGGAGACTCTGATCTCTCTGGCCACGACGATCTTGAGAAATGTTCATCTGAACTTCTACTATTAAAAAGACACAGATAGCAGGGGTATTTGGTATACCCGGATTGTAGTCCTGTGCAGAAGTTGAGGATTTTGAAGTCACCAACAATAGGCCATTGATAGGAATCATACCTCAAAAGAGATAACAATTTTCGGATCGACTCGTAGTTCTCTTTATGAAGTGAAAATCCAATGGGCAGAGAATGACGGGTCCACTTTACTACTGTCGATGAACAGTCGCCAATCACTTGACATGTAATCACATGATAAAAGTAATCCTGGCATATCTTTGCAATACACAAAATCATCTGTTTCTTCAAAGAAATCACCAAACTCAAGATATCTTTGTCGTTGAGATCTTATTCTAACAACATTCGTATTTTGCCTCTAACCTCTCTGTACCTGTCTCCATGTCCCCTGGTCCGCCTGCTGCCTCCCCACTAATCCGAATTTGTGATATGGTCTTCAGCGCTCATGATATTTCTCTCATGCTTAAATCTTGCAAGTTGTCTGGTCCTTGTTATCCTGACGGTGTTCCTTCCTTTGTAATTCATGAAACCTCCTCCACGCTTTCTATCAATTTAAAGCATCTTTACTCCTTCATTTGCTCCACTAAGCGCTATCCCGCCTGTTGGAAGACATCTTGGATTTCTCCGCTGTTAAAATCTAATCANATATTTCTCTCATGCTTAAATCTTGCAAGTTGTCTGGTCCTTGTTATCCTGACGGTGTTCCTTCCTTTGTAATTCATGAAACCTCCTCCACGCTTTCTATCAATTTAAAGCATCTTTACTCCTTCATTTGCTCCACTAAGCGCTATCCCGCCTGTTGGAAGACATCTTGGATTTCTCCGCTGTTAAAATCTAATCGGCTTCCCTCCTGACAGGTCACGTCCTACCGCCCAATAGCTATTCTATCTCGACTGTCTATCATCTTTGAACGCCTGGTTTTTCGTTATGTATTCCCAAAAATTCGTCACCTCATTTCTTCTTCTCAGCATGTCAACCTTCCTGGTTGGTCTAAGATTACTAACTTACTCACACTGATCAAAAACTGCTAGTTTCACTCCGATTGTAATTATCCTGGTTGTATTATCTTTCTTGACGCCTCAAAAGCGTTTGATCACCTCCCTCATTCCATTCTGCTTGACAAGTTACGTTTATTTGGTTTTGATGTGGATTTCATCGAACAGTTCCAGTCTTACCTAACCAATCGCCACCAGTGTGTCAAAATCAACTCGTCTATCTCTTCTCCTGTCCCCGTTACTAGTGGTGCC
>CABFPE010000020.1:2568550-2579196 GCA_900660155.1 Hofstenia miamia | reverse complement strand
ATAACGATACCATTTTACCCTTGAATTTGGAAATGTCGATCATACAAAAATAACAGTTACTATCATGGTTTTTCAGCTCACGCCAAATGCGAGGAATTGCGAATGGCAATGACGATCGATCACCTCGTAGCAATGCTTCCAGTAAACCACGACAAGTAGAACAGATGACTTGTGGTGCCCAGTTTTTTCCAATGTCTTGCAGTATGCTTATTCCGAAGTAGATTTCGTAGGCTCTGGCATATTTAGTCTCTTTTGTAATCGTCATTGATCGTTGCTTGTTGGGAATATAATAACCACAAACATAACTAAATGAATTCACAGAAGTCTTACAGTCTCGTGTTGCCATGTCACAAGTCGGAAACTGCCTCAGATGGCTTGCAGTTAACTTTATTAGATTTAGCTGTGTTGATATTAATAGCTATGGTGGGTTGATAAAATGGTGTCACCAATCAAATTAACGCGTGCTCCCTCGTATTATTCCGTCTCTCCTATGAGTCAGCAACGCGGTCGAATTCTTGGAAGTCACATGTTAATAGTATCTCTTTCAATTATTCTTATTCTTGGAAAATTACTCTTGTCTTATTATGATCCCATGGTATCCTGGAAATTCAATTGATTACTTACATATATAATGCGACTACAGTAAATGATACCGTAAGACAAAACTATTTCTATGGATTTTACCTTGCAATGATATTATAAAACATATTAATGAGATTCGTTGTAGAAAAAAATGGTAATATAAATGCGTTAAATAAAAAATTATCTCAAAAACTAAGGTTTTCTCAAAATTTTAATGTCGATATTCGTGATTTTCAACCAGAGATTGACTAGAATCAATCAAAAAAATTCAGCCACCAAATTTTTATGTAACACAGTGTTATTGAAGGGTATGCTAAAAAAAAACTTTCATGTGACACCTCGATTGTTTTTCTTAGTTTTTTTATCGTGTAACCTCCTCCTCTAAATAGAGCATCCTTTGAAAGTTTACTCTAAAATATGTTTTATTCATAATTAGACAAATAACCGATTACTCTAATAACTTTTTGCAAACATATTTTCATCGTATTCCATAGGGTAAAAACGATGAGGAATGCAATTACATACGTACAAAGTTTAAAAAATAATAGATAAAGACCGATAATTTTTTATAATTTAGCAAATTCTTAGCACGCGATAGCACGCAGTAAATATTTAAGGACAATAGCACAGAAAATTTTTGAATTCATAAAAAATTTTATTTTACTAAACAAATTGCTTTTCTCATCGTTTTTACCCTATATTAGGGCGAATGTATAGAATAAGGAGCACGTGGAACATGCGGATAAAATATACACTAATATAGAGTAAAAAATGATGAGAACATAAATCATGAATTATAGTCCCTGTTCGAATGATTGAAGCCCACCTTGGATTTCATCTCATACCTCTTTGATGAGTTTGCAACAATTTCATTACAATAAAACTTTATTTCCATCCGATGTATATATAGATATTAGCACCAGCTTTTAGAGGGGGGGGGGAGCAAGGTGGCACATGCCATGAACTCCGCGCTGATAAATTATTACAGAAAGGTTATTAGTAAATTTAAGAAAATTAAAATTCAATTAAAAAATTATATTGCTTGTTACATTTGAACTTTAGGATATATACTTTAATATGTGCACTATGATTTACAACAAATAAAGCTCTTTTCGGGTTTAATGTTGTAATTAGATATTAGTGATCTACCATTAACAGAGAATCGTTCAGTGGTTTGTAACTGCTATCAATTGAGATTGATGCAAGGGGAAGCGAACAGAGCTATGGTCCCCAAATTTTCAAAGTTTGGTTTGGCGTCTTCATTCATTTAGTTCTAGTTATTTATTTAAAGTTTGCATTTAGTTGGTTTCATGGAAATCCATGTTTGGTGTTCAATTATGTAGCAAGATAATTATGAAAGTTTTTTTGGAATGTTTCCCAAATCATTAACATAATTTTTGGTGTTTTTTATTCTGGTACCCAAATTTCGTTTAGTTTTCTTGATTTGTCAGTCTTCACCTTTGTATGTTTATGCATTCCACCATTTAATATTTTCATATTAAATTCCTCTTGCCTTTATTCAATGCTGCATATTGTTTTTTAGAGAATTTTCATAGCACTTATACGACCTCTGCAAAATTCTACCTATAAAAACTATAAAAGCGTAATGGAACTTTGTGCTGATTAATATGACGCAAGTTATCAAAACCAGACAGGATTTCATATTTTCTTTACCCAGTTTGGGCGTATCCGGTTTTAAGTGGAATCATAACGGTGAAGGGATATTGGGCTATAGCCGATCATTTTCTCATTACTGTTTAACCACTAAAAATTGTTTAGGGTATGGACGAAATGTAAGACTTAAATATCTTCAGAAGTGTTTCAAATTTTATACTAGTTGTATATCGACATTGGAGCCAAAAGTGCTAGCAATGCTATTCACCCAGTGCCCCTTTTAGCTCGCAAAAGTCAAGCAATTTGAAGTACTTTTTAGCATTCAAGGCGGGTGAATTTAGTTTAAAAATGCTTAATTTTTTCTTACAAATATTCAAGAAAATATATATTGCTTCGTAATTTAAGTTATTGGCAAAAAGTATTTGAATAGCAAAATTATTCATGTAATATTTTCGTTCACTTGAAAGCATTAATAAATTTAAATATCTTGAAAGATTTAAATTATCTTCAGCCTTAATGGTAATAGATCGTAAAATTATGTTTACAAAATTTTAGTTTTAGATTTAAAAAGCCCATTATAAATCCAATATATTACATAATATGCAAAGGCAGACGTCTATTGAGGGTAAGTCAGGTCAGATCAAGAATAACTTACTGTATGACAAACATAATTTCCCAGTAAATCTTAATGTTTTCCTGTAGATATCCTTTATAAATTCAAAACTGCACTTTGCAACTCCAAAGTTATTGCTACACGTTTGCCCACTCTGTACCCATTCTGGAAAGAGCATCCCAATACCCATCAAGACCTGCTCCGCATATTTGCTTGTTCTTTTGCAATAAATGCAAAGAACCACTACTTTTGTAGTTGTCCTTCAATTTCTGTCAAATTTTTTAGTTTAATAAAAATAGAATATTAACCTATGTAATAATTGGTAAATTTCAGAAAAATGTTGCATATAAGTGCACTTTTCATAGAGTTTTCTACATTTTCCGTGTATATCAGTGACTGGTTGTGGTTTAATAATCTAAAAATTTACAAGTACTTTATAACACAAAATTTATACACAAGCAATGAATTGCGATATTTTCGACTTTGTTTCATTTTTGTTGAATTATGTTTTTAAAGAATGTGCAGAATTAATATAAATATTATTCAACTTCATTGTAAACCTGAATATAGAAATGTTCTTTTCATCAAGATAAATAATTAAACTACAAACTAAATATATAATATATTTCTATTTCTCTATTTATGTGGTGAGCTCAGTGCAAAAAATCAGTAAATGTGGTTAGCATGTTTGTGTCTTCGATTGTGTTTCTTAATAATAATATTAATAATAATAATAATACTAATATTACAGTAGAACTCCTCTATAGTGAATTGCTGTTGGTTACTATAGAGGATTCAGTTTAGTATTGAGAATGAAAAAAAATACTTCAGTTACTCTTGTATTTATTGGAAGTATATAGCAAACCCTGTGATCAGGGTACCTACAATATTGGTACATTTTGTTAATGTATATTCTGCTGCATTTACACTTTCCATAATGAGGGACTTTTGCTTAGTACATAAAATAATTACATTAATAACATCTGAAAAATTAATATTATTGAATATTTAATTTTATTTATTTTTTATTTAATTACATTTATTACATCGGAAAAAAACAAAATTATTTCATACTTAATTCTTATATAGAGCAATTCCAAATGAACTAAAAAATTATGCACCATGAAGTTCGATTATAGTAGCCTTTTTAATAGAGAAACTTCATTACAGAGGAAGAAGAAAAATGTTCATTTTAGAGGGAGTCTATTACAGAGGAAGTCTATAATTGAAGAAGTTCATTATAGAGGATGTTCACTATAGATGAGTTCTACTGTGATAGTAATAATAATAATAATAATAATAATAATAATAATAATAATAATAATAATAATAATAAAGTGAAACAAATTTATTGCCTAAGTTAATAGTAACAGCTACACACTAACAGATAAACAAAAAATATAAATTTACAAAAAATAAATAAACACCTTACTTAAAGTGCTTAAAATTTATATAAATTGAGTCAGTGGAAATTCCAATTAATAATTGCATTTTCAGCAAAAAATGCCTACATTTTTAAAAAATTTTTATAATTTTTTTCAGTTTTCCACATTGAGATCATTGCATAATTACAAACACAGCAGAGGATGTATTAAAGGAATATTACGAAAGAAGGCAAAGAACGAGGATTAGCTTTGGAAAGATGCAAGGGCACATGTCTGAAACAATTCAAATTTGCACCAAGTTGAACGCCAAAATGAGTATTATGCGAAGAAAATTTCACTGGAAGAGGCAGATCAAATGAGAGAACCACTGAAACTGAGATACCACACGTCATTGCTTTGCTAAAATCAGGATAGTTAACAGAAAACCAAGTAGTCAACAGCTCAAGATCAGGTGTGATATTGGAGGTAAACGAACTGCTGAAGTAAAAAATCACAGTGTTGTTAACATACAATAAGCAGGGCGAGATAGATTAATTGATTTTGACACATTGAGTGGAAAAATTCGATGAAATCTGCATCAAAACCAAATATACTTTTCAAGAAAAATGGAATGGATAATGCAATCAATATCGTTACAATCAGATTGAAAATAGCAGTTTTCGATCAGTGAGCATTCAAGATAGCAAGGACTAAACAACTTGCAAAACTTAAGCATGCGAGAAATTTCATGTACTTTAAACAAAATGTTTCAAAGAATAATCAACAGGGAGGCAGCAGTTGACCAGGGCAGAAAGGTGCTCGATCCAAGAAATTAGTGGCAAAGTAAGCTTTTAAATGATTGACTTCTTCCATATGGGAGTGAGCAGAAGAGGGTTCCATTTCAAATTTGGGGATGCCGGGCTTGGAATGAAGGGAATGTAAGAATTTATAAGATTCTTTAGGGGATCTAGACGAGAAGCTAGACAGAGGAGGGATTCTGTCGAGTTCCATGAAATTGATAGCATTTGATAAAAGTTTTAAAGAATCAGAACCATAATAATGACCTTTGTAAGATTCCAGATTGTTCAAGGAATGCACAGTAAGAGCGAGGAACAAATGAATATATAATTTGGGTAAGAAAAATGTTTCAGTCATCAGTATCGAAAGAATAATTAAAATTTATAAGTGAAGTAGAAATAGCAGTATTAAGAGATACGAGCATGTACAGCATGCTTGAAGTTGCTGGTGTTATTTTGAGGGTGCATGGTACTCCCAAGTACCTTGTGCGCATGCCTTTACTTTACCTTTATCTAACATGTTTATTGTAACTTTTTCTTTCGTCGGGAAAACTGATTGCCAATCATCAATAAGAAAATGATACAATTCCTGGATTAAACCAATACTTTTATTTTAAAAAATTGTAGATTAATTTCTTTTCAGAAAACGTTCTAGACCTCTTTCGATGAACTACACATCTCAACTATTTATGAATTAACCTTAATTTTAAAATAGAAGGTCCAGGAATAATCCTCTTTCAGTAGGAAGAGAGAAAATATTTTGGTGTTTCTTCAACCAATATGACAGGAGCTCATTGTGCCTGCAGAAAAGTCAAATGACTGCATACGAGTTGTTGTTGTAGTTGGGAAACACTAACAAGTGTGTTTGTGGGAGTTTCGCAAGTGTCAATTTTCAAGCATCAATAGCGTATCTTTTGTTGAGTAATGGCATTGCTTCGTCGCTGTTTGCAGGAAAGATAGACACAAAAAAATCGTAGGAAGTTGATCTTATTCTATTTTAAATATTTTGCAATATATTGCTAAGGCAAAATATTTCAATCGATTTGTGGCTAATATGATTTGGTTGATTTAGCTTCTTGTTTCAATATGTTTGGGAGTGTGCTACATTACATGCCTTTGAAAAAACACTTTTTCTAAGCATAATCACATAATAAAAAGGAAAATTTGCATTCACTCATGCAATGTTCTAAAAAACCGCTAAGTTGTTGAAAATTGACAATAATTTACACGCATTGTTTTCCAATGTAATTAATTTTCCTGGTTTTAGATGTTTTTCTGGCATTTAGTCGTTTCCATACTTTGTTCTTGTAAGTTGCTTTCATTCAATTTTCAATTTCTTTTCCATTCTGCAATACTAATATTCTACCTTGACAATTGTTTTCTTCTTTTGCTTCGTTGCTGTTGTTCTACGTATTGATTGTATGATTTGTGCTGTATTTGTGTGTAATAATATTTTCTCCTTTAGTTACATTATTTTGCCATGTATTTAAAGTGTAAGCAGTATTGAAAAACCAGTTCTACAGAATGGATTCCACATTAGAGTATTTCACTTATTTGCCCCTTTTTATAAATCATATCTACATTGTGAAAATGTGTTTGCTAATGTAAACAAATATTTAACAATGACAACATTATTGATTGATTAAGTAATTATTTCCTTCTCAGGTTTGATATTACTAATTAAATCTTAACACTAAATCGAACTGGAAAGCTTTTAACGTCATTTCTACAGTAAATATACAGTGCTGGCAATATAGATCCGGACACCATCAAATTTTTGGGAAAACCGGCATATTTACTTATTTTATTAATTGATATCTATACAATTGTTATCAAAAACTGTAGTAAGGCTTAAAATGTAATTATTATATAACAATACATCACAAAACATAAAATATTCACTAATATGCTAATATTTGGTCGAAAATCCCTTAGAAATAACGACTTCGCGCATTCTTCGGGGTAAAGAGTCATAAAGTTTAATTATATACGATTGTGGAACAGCATAAAACTCTTTTTCTACCTTCTTCCACAGTTCTTCGACATTATTGGGCCTTTGGTTGGCTATTTTTGCTTTTATATGAGCCCAGAGATGCTCGATTATATTCAAATCGGGGCTTTGAGCTGGCCAGTTAGGTAAAAGAGCAATCCCATTTTCCTCCATAAATCTCTTTGTTTCCCGGGAAGTATGGGCTGGGGCGCCGTCCTGTTGATAAATAGCATCATCTGGAAGGAATGGAAGAAGGTTATTTTGCAAAATGTCGATGTAAGCTCTTGAATTGAGGTTTCCAAAAATTCGCGTAACTTTCCTCAAACCAGCTCTGGTGATGAACCCCCAAACGATGATACTTCCATCGCCAAATTTAACCGAACCAGTTGTGTAACGTGGTTTCATGGCTTCTCTGGATCCTATGGACCGCCTCACATAGGTCCGACGAGACTGACGGAGTTCAAATTTGGCCTCATNCTAATATGCTAATATTTGGTCGAAAATCCCTTAGAAATAACGACTTCGCGCATTCTTCGGGGTAAAGAGTCATAAAGTTTAATTATATACGATTGTGGAACAGCATAAAACTCTTGTTGGGCATAATGTCTTTTAGAGGCTTTTCGTGCAACTATTCAATGCCAAGGAACAGGCAGATAATGATAATGTGCAGTTAAAATGGTTAATATAAACGTTAATTGGGATTAATTATAGCGTCAGGATCTTTGTGACACGATCAAATTAACACATATTCTGTTAAATGACGCCTGTAGGTGTTATTTAGCATAAAGAGGCATCGTTGTAATATTAACCAATAGCGAAGAGGTGTCAATTACGCGCTAGCCACTTAAAAGCTAATTACTACCACGCAGCGCGTCGTGATGACGGCGGATTATTAATCCGCTTAAGTTTCCGGATCTTTATTGCCAGCACTGTATTTTCAGTGAACAATAATCAGTGAAATAAACAGCGGTAACAAGTAAGTTATATGTAGCAAGTAATGTAATAATAAATCATTATATGAAATGCTTCCATTGCAGAATATCATTCAAAAGAAAACAATTCTTCAAAAAGTCAAAAGTAGAAATCTTCTAACCACATCTCAAATTTTTGAAGCTCCTTGCCTTCCCGTCATAGTATATATTACCCTTAATAATGAATATTGCTGAATCTGGTTTTCGTCTCAGCATTGCAAATATATTAGCTGTTTTCTTTATTGACTGTTTGCAACAAGTGTATTTATGTGAACTTTATCACATGACCCTTGACGTTTCGATTATTAATAGTGTCAAAGGGAATACCTATTGCCAACAAACTCTGTTTAAGTTGATCACTAGATGGCAATGTTGATTTTGCTCCTTGCCTTAAATTATCACAGAAAAACGAATGGGAATTTCTTAATAGATCTAAATTGTCCAAGGCCATGACATGATCATCTTGCGGAGGCCAATCTGATTGGCTTATGAACACATATTTAATATTTTAACGTCATAGGATGTTGCCCACGCCATAACCACACAGTATGTTTACAATAGATGCGTCAAAAAGATTCAATGAATTAACCTCCATCAAATAATCATCTGTTAAATGTATCATCTTGATCTTATCAATTGTTCAATTCAAAATCCTATTAATTTTGTAAAGGGTTGTCAAATACGTTGTTTTTAAATCATTGAAATTAATCTTGCAATTATTCAAATGATATATTGTTCGAGTCTAGAAGGGAATTATTTTACTTTTTCAAATCATCAAATATAAAATCCAACTTTATTAGATTTCTGATAATGATATAGTAAAGTATATGCGCTGTCCAATCAAACAGAGTAACAACATTGTCCTGATCAACACCAATTATCGGCATCGGCCCGATGGACAATGAAAATTAATCGTGTATGCCTGGTCCATCAAATTAGAAACAGTAGGGAGATGTCGAATGTGTCACGCTTGTTTGCAAAATAATGCATCAACCTGTAAACATCAAGAATTGAAGCTTGATGACACGAGTCCTGCTTCATTCTTCATATAGCTCAAAACTGGTCCCATCCGATTTTTATCTGCTCTAACTAGCTCAGAGAGGCCACCCTTTTTATATGAATGCATCAATAGCAGTTAATTAAATGAAAATATAATTTTAAGATAAGATTTTTACGTCAATACTTTTATATTATTATTTTGAATCAAGGTTTGTCTTTTATTAACAGTGAAGCATTGCATTAAACTCCATTTTTACCGACACTAAAAATGTGTTCAAGTACTTTAACAGTCTTACCATCCAGTTTTGCTGTACTCAATACAGGTTGATATTGCAAAGTCTATGTATGGTCCATAGCCAGAGATGACCCTATAATCGTTTATTATAGATTTTATTATAGAAAAATCTATTATTAGCATGATTATAGTAAACTATTATAGACCTAAAATTCTCCGAAAAAGCCATAATCAAGATCTTTTTAAAATTTAACTTCGAAAATAGTTTATCGCACTGCACAATTAATTGATTTTTCAAAAAAGTAAGTACTTCTAGCTTTCTCTAACTCTTCCAACTGAAAAAAAATTTCTGGTGTTTCTTGATGGACTTAGAAGTGCAACTGCGAGTATAAAATCTGGGAAAGCTTGGAACCGATTTTCATTATCCGAATAAATTAAAGACTATAAACGTGAATATAGCTTTCTATAATAGTAAATCTATAGTAGAATTATTGTTTCATTAAAGATTTGTATATAGTAATTCTATAATAGTATTTCTATCTATTCTCATCTCTGTCTATAACCATATTATGTTACATACAATTAGTTTATTAATATTGATTTTTATTTTAGCTTCTTGCTTTTATGCGGATGTTTTCCATTGTCGTAGTTCCGATAATATACTCTTAAAATGTGAATTAATTGATAAAACATCATCAGTTAACAGCTTATGGGGAATTCAATTACGGTAAGTTATATTCCAAACTTGTATGCAAGTATTAAACGTGATAATGGTATTGATATGGTATATTTTGCTGCCAAGTACGCACTCAGGATTTTCTTACTTGGGATATTGCAGTGGTGATTAAGTCAAAGAACAATACCGAAAAATTTTGAAAATATTGAAAAAATATACACTAAAAAATGCATTTCTCCCCTTTATTTTGAATTTTTAAAATTTTTTACCAAAACTTTTTTGATGTACTCAATGAAAATCAATTTTAAAAACCTAACTAGGGAAGAGACATCCCACCATGGCCCCTCCTTTGCATACGCCACTGTTTGCTGCCGAATTATGTATACTGTTATATTTAATTTTCTTTCATAAATTGTAAATGCATTTATATGTAGTTAAATTATAAGGCGTTTTACAAATTGTCATTGGTTGTTTTCTGTGTATATCATTCTTTAAAACACCAAAAACTTATCGCATTTAGACACTATCGTAAATATGAAAAACTACAGAACTGTACAAAAGGTTCAGATATCTGCTATTTCAGTAATACAAGTGTTGTGTTCAAGAGCGCCTTAAAGTGGAATTTACGTGATGGATTTAGAATTTCAAAGCCACCCTTTCAACAGGAGTTCACTAACTCTGATGTCTGTAAGTGCGAAATTTGGTATTTTCATATGTAAATTTTAAGTGCTAATCTATATATTTGTGAATTATATCTTTCATTTTGTTATTATTATTATTATTATTATTATTATTATTATTATTA
>CABFPE010000020.1:2550189-2567797 GCA_900660155.1 Hofstenia miamia | reverse complement strand
AGTGCTTCTGTTTCTCTCTTCAGTCCTGCCTTCTTTAACCACTTGTTGCTCTCTTCTCTGTCACACATTTCTGTATTCCTCCAGTATTCTCCATGCATTGCCTTCTGCCTATACCTTGTTTGTCTCTCTGATTCCATCCTACTCTGGTATATCTTCTTTCCTTCACTCTCAGTTCTTATCTTCTTTAACTCCTTAGTGACCTCTAGTAGGGATCCTCTAGGTTGCTCTTCTACATATTCCTTTAGTCCTAGTGGTTCTGCTTCTACAGTTTCCTCCACACTTAGCAGTCCTTTCCCTCCCTTATGCCTTGGCATGTACAGCCTATCTACATCTCCATTTAGGTTGAATGCTCTCTCTGCTGCTAGTATCTTCCTTGTCTCCCTGTCTAATTCCCTCAGTTCATTCTTGTTCCACCTAACTATTCCTGCAGAATATCTCAACACTGGTATCGCCCATGTATTAAATGCCTTTATGCTGTTCTGCCCATTCAATGCTGACTTCTGTAGTACCTTCCTTACTCTCCTAATGTATTCTTTTCTTAGCCTCATCTTCATTTCCTCGTGATCTGTTTTATCTTTCTCTATCACACCTAAGTACTTGTACTCCTCTTTGACTTCCTCAGTCTTATCCCCACAATTTGTCCTCAAACCCTCCCCATCCACACATTTGCCTCTAGTCATTGTCAGTGCTGCACACTTTCCTAATCCAAACTCCAACCCTGAATCTCTGCTTGCTTTCTCCAATGTCTGCACTTACTTCTCCCTGGAATATACCCCGTCTAACCTTTCGCACTTGTCCTGCAAGCCTCTGCTCTGTAACTTCTAATCCTGTTCCTGCCTTCCTCCATTCTTCCAACATTCTCTTCCTGTAACCCCTCTCATCTGGCCTGCTTCTTCTGTAACACTCCAATGCTTTCCTGTTCTGCTCATCTGTCCTGTTGTGTCGTTGTCCATTGGTCTGTGTGGATCCTATGCTGCCACTTCTCAAGTCCACACTCCCGACTGTGGAGTCCACCTGACCGGAGATTCTTCGCACCCTCTGACCATTTAAGGCCTGCCGGGGACTGAGGGCGTTTTCTTTCGGTTTCACTCTCATTGAAGGTAGGGTCGGGGCTAGCCTCGAACCCGGGACCTCGCAGTCCCAGTCTAGCCTTTTACCCATTGGCCACTAAGGCCCATTATTATTATTATTATTATTATTATTATTATTATTATTATTATTATTATGGCGCTGAATAGATGACTTTCGGAGATTTTCTTGCTTTCAGCGCCAACTCTATAGTATTCAGCGGCCTTTTCATCATTTGGCTTTAGTTGTTATACGATTTCAATGAAACTTGGTGTGTAGTTTTGCTATACAATGCTTCAATAGTGTCTTAAATGTGAGCTAGATAGCGACATTATTTTAGGGCAATTATAGCAAAATGACCTATTATAAGGGCGCTCAATACTAACTAAATTGAACTATTATAATGGCGCTAAATATAAATAAGGATCTATCATAACGACGCTTTATATTATTTTGTAATTTCTTATTTTATATTAAACTAGATGACATACAACAATCTACACATTTGAACAATTTTCCCCACACTTAGATTGGTTCCCAACCGGATCTTTGCAAAATCAGCTCTTGGGTTCGTTGAAAATCCAATGTCATAGCCCTAATAAAATATTTTTGAGGGAATGACCCTAATAAAACGTTGATTGTACAGTTAATAATGCTCGGATCGACTTCGGACCACTTTTATTTTCTTCTAAATTACATTTTACCTTTAGAACAAACTTTTGAATTTATTTAACGCAAAGACTAGTTTGATTAAGTAACGTCCTACATTATCCTACCCCTATAATGGTTCATGTTAAGATACTTAAAAATATCGGACTAGATCACTTCTAAAATACAATGGAAACCATTTTCTAATTGTAAAATTTAATGGAGAAGCGAATAAAACTAGTTTAAAGCCAATCTGAACATTATTCGCTAAGCAATCTAAGTTTTCGCTACTGCATGCCCCTAAAAAGTTATTTTATTAAAAAATCCTCAAGATGTGATTGTATTCAGAAAATTCCTTATGAATGTAACTTATTGCTTAATCTATTTCATATATACCAAAAAAAATCAGTCGTTTTCAAATTTTTTTTTGCTTAATACTAATAGTACTGATCACCATGGTAATAATCAGGCAAAAATATTAAGCGCCCTAATAATATTTTTTGCTTTCAACGCCCTTATAATAGTTCACCAAACTGTATTCATCGTCATTATAATGTGTGAGGTGTATTCAGCGCCATAGCTATAATATACATATATATATATATATATAATATTGGTTTTTGCGGAAAAATTATATTTCATCTAAAATTTCTAATTAAAATTTATCTAAAAATGTGCAATTTTGAAATCATTGAATAATCCATCTAAAGCATAAACGTTTTTCAACAGTGTAAACAATCAGTAAAACATTAATGTGACAACTACCAAAGGCTTTCTGCCAACATATTAAGGTCCAAACCGAATCTTTGCTCAAAAATATCACTTGATGCAGTCGCTCACCACCTTCTTTATTTTTAATGTGGAAATTCAGTGTTAGTTTGGATAAAAGATTTCTTAGGTAATGAATTTGATTTGTAACAGAGACCGAGATGTTGATGAGCATTAAATAGTTGTTTTGAAGATGATCAGCTTGAGGAAACGTATATACCTTGTCAAATATTTAGTCAATAGATAGAGTTGTTTCTGTGGTTTTTTCTAAATGCGTCACAAATAAAACATCAAAGGTCTTTTGTTCTAAATATCTTCTCAAGTAAAACATACTAATTGCAAATGAAATATTTTGGCGCCAAAACGGTCGTTACTAATAGCTGCTGTCATCTGTCATGTAGTGCACTTTTTATCATAGTCGGGATGCTTGGTGCAACTCAATATATGTACACGGGGTTCAGTGCAGTGGCTAGGGGGGCCATGGACCTCCCTGTTGGGCCACTTTTCCTCCCTACCTTTTGACATCCTGAATACAAAACTCCATAGTATTAATTCTAATATTCTGTAACTAAGTTAGAGTGAATATCTTTTAGTTGAAATATACATAATGCTAATGCAATTCTATTAAAAATTCAATGAAAAAATGTGAAACTATTTCATATGAGTAAAATTATGATTAATTTATTGAGTTTTGCGGGCCATGGCCCCTAAATTTCAAATGCAAGCCACGGGCCTGACGGGGTTTTGTATAGCTCAAGTCAAAAATAGTGGCCACATTAAAAACAACAAATAGAGGCTTATAAAATATATTTGAAAATATAATTTGTCTCAGCTTGTAAACTGGTGACAAAGTTATTTGACAAGTTTGCCATGCAAAGCGTGACACGCAGATAAATGTCTTGAAACTATCAATTAAACGGACTCTAGCTTCTTGGATTATTTGGTGTTGCGATTCAAAGATGTAACTCTTTAATTCTTTCAGATTTGTGGGATTTTTTTCTCAACAAAATCCTTCAGAATCTGCCACACGTTCTGTATGGGTACTAGATCTGGCGAATTCTGTGGCCATTGCTTAACTTGAATATTAGTAAAAAATTCTTTTGTCGATTTTGAGGTATGAGGGGTGCTCCATCTTGTTCTAAGATCCATGAATCGGGATATAAGCAAGTTGCGTATGGTACAAATTCCTCGAGTATTTGGCAATATTTTGAACTATTAATTATACCAGTGCCATCTAGTAACTTTAGATATAATCCAAATTTTGAAAGGTGGCCACTTTTTTTACTTGAGCTATACACCTTTTCACTTTTAGTATATTTTATCTATCCGCAAAACATATATTTATTCAAAATAATCTATATGGAGCTGTTGAAAATTGCCAAGCATTTCTTCATAGAATTGAACGCAGTTTCTATGTTGCTCTCCTTTTTAAAAATTGTATCTCATTAGTGCCTTTCTTTGGATTAGATAAAAACCACCGCTTATTTAATTTATACATGTAAATGCGAAAAATATCTAGATTGAAAATATGTACAGAGTGGCCGATATTTGTATCGAAAAATCACTGCTTCACTACTAACAGGCTTAATTCTATGTCTTAAACATCGAAGTGCAAAACTGCCGTTTTCTTTTCGGCATTTTTAAACAAATTTCTTTAAAGAGATTTGAAAATCATTAGATGAACGTGCTCGTATTTAATGTTGAAAATTTTACTTTCACTGTTTCTTTTACGTAGATAAACCACCCAAGCCCATTGCAGTCGGAAGTCGCGGCTTCGAAGGCTCTGTAACTGAACAAGATTTTAAAACCTAAATAAAGATGAGTTGTAAGCGTTTAAATTTTGTTTCGAAAAGCCATGAACTGTATGTAAAAATTCCTAGACAATTTATGTTGAGTTAGTATCTGCATGAGAAATTTGATTTAGATCATTAGTGTATGTACCAATTCATTTGTTAATGTTACGCTGAGACACTAAATATATTAATATAAAGTCAAACTAAAAAAGCTGTTTCCTTCATTCAAAATTGGATAAATAGAATTTCCTTAACTTCTGGGAATATGCTAATTTGAACATCTATATATATTTTTTAATTTGGGAAGGAGATGAAAAGTAAAGTATGACTTAAACGTTTTGTTAGACAAGTTGTCCACAAAAAGGTTGTAATACAGTGTATTTTCACAAGAGCGCTCTTTACATTTTCATTTTGATTTTCATAAAAGACATCAATTTTAGTGACTATCTAGAAAGTTTGGTAACAAATTTGTTTCAGTTTCATTTTCGATTGAGTTTTACATTTCTTAATGAATTCAGTTACAGTTTTAAATTCAGTTTCGTATTACTGTTTCGGACGCGCTTTCTTTTGCCACGCGTTTATTGATTGTGATTTAGCGTATCCAAATCCGCCTGCAATTGAAATCGTCAACACGACGTTGGATTCCATCAACTTTCGTATCACAAACTACCATTCTGACTTCAAGTACAAATATCGAATAAGTTTCCAGCACAAATTTACCGTATGTTTTATTGATTTATTTGCAAAGTCAGTTGTCTTTTAAAATTTTGACTAAATGTTAATGACAGCTGTTACTGGAATAGAAACCTACAATCCTTTTGAATGTGTTAATTAATAACCAATATACAAATGCTAATTCAAAGTCCAATTCGAGAAAACAAACAGTACAGTATTGACTAATACCGTCCGGGATGAAGTGAAGTCTCGAGGTTATTTAATTTGCTGATGTTAATGTTATGACCTGCACAGCGAAAAATTTCAGCGGCTATTGCGTACAGTTCTTCGACTCCCATAATTATATCAATTCTTATATCAACCTTTGTTACTACGATGAAAAACTTTCAAAAACTTGTCTGTTTCCACTAAGAGGACATCTGAAATTGCATTACTTCAAACTATATTATATAGCTGAAGAGAATGAGTGTATTACATTTTATCCAATTCAAAAAAAAATATGATTCTAATTGACCTTGTATTGGTTTAGAGAAGAGATTGCAAAAAAAATTCAAATTTTGAGTATACGTTAATATGCGTCCTGGTAATGGTTTTATCGACTATTGATAAAATTTCTTTGGCTACTTCAGATACAGGGTTGAAAAAGTGAAATAAGTTAATTTTTTGTGGAATTAGGTTCAATAGAGTCGTTTACATGAATGATACGGTTAAGAACTTCCTCCCTTTTAGTACGTGCACTATCTCAATTTAATTCCCGCTTCGCATCTAGAAGTTTTCGACGTTTTTCCAACAGCACGGTGAACATGTTGGTGAAATAACTTCATAACAAATTGTAACCAGCGGGATATCAAGTTCAATGAAATTGGGAGCTTTCTGATTGGCTGATACATCGTTAATATTCTTGTTTTTTATTATAAACAGGGAATACTTTGTTTAGTTTGGGAGGAATTTCTATTAAAATCTCAAGTTCGAAAAAAATATTATACTATGAGCAATTTACAGTATTGCAATTTGAATAATAATTACATTTTCATTCTGGAATCTCTCCTAAATTTTGCTACAAACGGAGTTGTTCTTCTTTTTGATAGGGTAATTTTACTTTAGTTTTCTATGGAACTTACTAATAATATTAAAAGAACCTGTTTATAATACTGAAAATATAATGTATAAGATTTACGCTTGAAATTTGAGAGACCTCATTTAAATAAAGCAACTGGAACCCTTGCATTTAATTAATATTGGAAGGATGCATGCAGAAAGACATGCAAAGTAAACTAACTAAATAAAAACTAAAACGTTCACAATTTTCCATTCACTGAAAGTGAAAACAGCTGATTAAAGTTATAAAAAATATCAAAATTGTGCTTTGATAGAAATATAGTTATAATAGATTGAAATTTGCGTTATGCAATATCAGCTCTATGCATCGCCATGTGTAAAACAGCTTATGTTTATATATATATATATATATATTTATATTATATATATATATATATAATGTACTTGCATATATTAAATNAATGAATAAAGCGTGGAACTCACTAATTGTTGGAATTAGCAATGATGATAATCCATGGAAATCCAAGAAATCCAAGTGTGCACTCCTGTAGAGTTTTATAGTTTTTTAGCTGCATAGATGTTTTCCAAGGAATTTGTAGTTCCTAAGCTTTATATTTAGCTAAAATAAATGCCTTTTAAGAGTCAAAGCAAATTTATTCCTTAATGTATACAAAATTCTACAAACTAACACATGACAAAAGAAAAATAAAATATAAGCAAATAAATTACTACANTACTTGCATAGATTAAATATAAAATGCAAATATAATTTACCGGCCAAAACAGGCCGAAAACCGGCCGGCCGCTATTAGCTGTTGCCGGCCAACTACTGGCCCGGCCGGTTCCAACTCTGCGGTGTGGATATCAAATATGGAGGATGACCTGCTAATTACCCGAATCATTTTTGACGTGTAACGCCTAACCTGTTGAACGCTATATTTTTGTTTGCATTCGAGTTATGAAGTCATTCTTCACCTTGAGGACGGATAACGTGATAACACGCAAAGAAATCTTAAAAACGAAGGGTGATGCGTTTTCATACGGTTCATTTTGCCAGGCCCAATTTAAATGTAAGCAACCATGACGTTTAAGAAACTTCGCAGTCACTGAATGCAATTTTAGCTGAAATATGCTGTAGTAATGTGTTTAGAAAGCCTTGAAAGTGATGTATTGTCAGAAACACATAACAAAGAATATGATTTTGATGAGTTTCTTTCTGCAAGAGACGAATATTGAGATTTTTTCAGTTTAAAACACGGTGATCATTGCCATTGAAAATATTGAAATTCATCTTTCTCCAACTCGTTCTATTTAAAGACACTTTCCTGCAGTTCTATCTTCAACAGAATCGCTGCAAAAATATGCTTATTGTATTGCTATCCAAAAGACATTTGGGAAAACATAAGCTAAGATGCTGTTGTAAAAATTGTGCGACCCCTTTTTGTGCTCACCACACTATACACTAAGGTTAATGCATAAATTTAAAAATGTATTGTTGGTGTGAATTTTATATTTTTGATTATAAATAATGCGAGTTCTCTCGTGTTCTTTTAAAATAAATATGGCTGTACCAAACATATTTCGCTGTTTATTGGGCTGTTTTCATACATAAGGTATCAGTGAATTTTTTTTAAAAAGTATGCTCATCGACGCCTCAAATGCATTGCTGAGCATAGCAGCCTTAAAAATAAACTACTAAATTTAGTACCGTCCTGTGCTCCTCAATCCGCTATTGAAGGACTCAAAGGCCGTTACAACTATTACCCGTATTGTTATCCCGAAAGCCTTAGTAAATTATTAATTACTTACCAAGCATTTTCTTCAATTTTTAAATTGTAATTTGCTTTCTACTTTGGATATAAACCAATCAGATATGCAACGTCTTCCTATTAGTAGATGGGCTCAGGAGTTGGTGCAGTACTGTGAAATGAATAAAGCGTGGAACTCACTAATTGTTGGAATTAGCAATGATGATAATCCATGGAAATCCAAGAAATCCAAGTGTGCACTCCTGTAGAGTTTTATAGTTTTTTAGCTGCATAGATGTTTTCCAAGGAATTTGTAGTTCCTAAGCTTTATATTTAGCTAAAATAAATGCCTTTTAAGAGTCAAAGCAAATTTATTCCTTAATGTATACAAAATTCTACAAACTAACACATGACAAAAGAAAAATAAAATATAAGCAAATAAATTACTACAAATTAATACATGTATGTACAATATATAATAATATAATCAATGTTTGTGTGAATGTTTGTGTAGGTGCTCAATGTTGGATGTATGTTTCGAATGCATGAAGTGTATTACCGTCCCCTAATGTATATTGTTTTATTAGAAGAGACTGCTTTAATTTTTTTCTAAATTTTTTATAGTTTTTTTCTATTCGCGTTTCATAATCTAAATTATTCCACAATTTAATTGATATGTGATGAAAGCCATTATAATTTTTATCTAAACTAAAAAATTTTTGCGATCGCTCATTTAATTTAATATAGTCATTAAGGAAAAGGAGAGATGTTTGTAGAGATTTGAATTTAAATAAGATAGATAGCATATGCATATGAATTTGATAGAACGGAGATAATATTTTATATTTATTACGATATACTGATGCTTCGTCATGCTTTTGTGCAAAGTTTAGAGTTTTTATACACCAATTAAATGTCTTTGATAGAAGCATACTATGTTTCGAATTTAGGTTAGTTAAAAGAAAAGAACAGTATTGAAAATGAGATAAACAGAAAGCATGTATCAGTTGTTTATGATAATTGCTTGATATTACATTGCGTAAGTGATAAAGATATCTAATGCCTGCAGTCATTTTTTGAATCTTATTCAGTAGAAATTTTTCAAATGTTAATTCATTATCTATCTCCACTCCTAAATAACTGACTGATTCACTTTGCTTTATTGACTCATTATTTATCTTTAGTTCTATATCATTAATTAGATTTCTTTGTGCCTTCGGTGAAAAAATTATAAATTGAGTTTTTTCAATATTTAGTTTCAGTTGATTAATAGTAAAATAATTGTTTAATTTTTCTATATCTGTTTGGAGGTTTTTTGTAGCATCAAAAGCATTTTTTGCAGTACTTATTAGGCATGTGTCGTCGGCATATTGGTAGATGTCGCTGTGTTTAACATGTTTTATTATATCATTTACAAAAATTGCAAATAAAATAGGGCCAAGTACAGTACCTTGGGGCACCCCACGGTCGGTTGTAACATAACTTGATTTTTTACTGTTTAATATTACACGCTGCTGTCTATTTTTTAAGAAGTTCATAATTAAATTAATTGAGTTAACACCAAAATTATAATTTATAAGCTTGTCTTGCAAGATATTGAAATTCATTGAATTGAATGCCTTACTTAAATCTAGTAATGCTACACAACTGCACTTATTATGAGATATATTAGACTTAATTTGTTGCGTGATCGATAAAATTGCGTCCTGGGTGCTATGCCCAGCACGAAAACCAAATTGCTTATTCGATAGGATGTTTTCAGATTTTAGGAATGCGTTTATTTGAATATACAACAGTTTTTCAAAGAGTTTGCTAAAAGGATGTGTAATACAAATGGGTCTATAATTTTTTGCGTTTAGGTTGTCACCTTTTTTATATATAGGAGTTATATACGATTTTTTTTAGTAAGTCTGGAAATTCACAATCAATAATACATTGATTAAATGCGACTAATAATTGTTCTCCAAAAATAGGAAAAAAACGTTTAATAATAAAAAATGGGAGGTTATAAGAAGCGGTTGATTTGTTGGTATCAAGTTTCTTAACAATGTTTTCTAATTCATTGATTGTAGCAAGTCTAAAGGAAAATTGTTTTGATTGTTTGAGATTATCAGAATTTTGTTTTTTCTTATAGGGTGGAAAATTGAAATTTCCAAGTTCTTTGAATGTTGAATTTAAATGATTTAGTATTTGAGTTTTGTCTGTAACGGCGATATTATTGATGTTTAATTCATTTATTTCAGATGAAAGACCTTTAGATTTTCCAATAAATTTATGGACGTATCACCATTTTTCTCGAGTAGAATTTAATTGATTAAAGAATTTTTGCTGAGTTTTAGATAAATTTTTTGTTCTTAATTGCTTAATTGATTTTTCGTAATTGGTCCAATTAGTCTTTGTTGGCTTGGACTTTGCAAGATCAAATAATTCTCGCTTAATTGATACTAGTTCACGGACTTGATTATCGTCAGTGTATGAAAAGGGAAATTTAATTGTTTTAATCTTAACCCGTCGTTTCTTAATTGGGGCAACAGTGTTTAATGCTTTGTAGATTTCTTTTGCAATGTAATTAACCATTTGAGGTCCAGAATTTAATATGTAAATATAGTTAAATGGGATGTTTTTTAGGGCCTTTTCCATTTTTTCATCTGAGTAAGATAAATAGTCTCTTGCATTTATGGTTTTAAATTGCTTGTTTTTAATAGTTTTGTTACTAATATATGTACACAGTGCATGATCACTAAATGATTCAAACATTAAAGATTTGAAAGAAACTTCAGAATTAGTAAAAAAGTAATCAATTAAATTGTTCATGCAAGTTGGACAAACCGTATTTATACAATGAAGATTACAAGTAATCATTAGATTTAAAATAGAATTTCGTTCATAAGAGTTAAAGTAATTAATATTAAAGTCACCGAATATATTTAGAGAGTTATAATCATTACATATTTCAGATATTTCGTATATTTTATAATTTAAATATTCGACTAGATAATTTTTATTTGGATTATAAGTTATGTTAATCAAATCTTTTTGGAAACAGTTCTCTATTGATTTTATTTCTATCCACAGCGATTCAAATATTTCGTGATTAAGTTCATATTCAGATTTACGGGTTGGCTTTAAAGATTTTGGCACAATTATCATAAGTCCACCACCTCTACCTATTCGATTTTTAGTAAAAACCTCAAAATATTGTCGGTCTGGATTAAACAAGTTAGGGTCGATATCAAGCTTAAGCCAAGTTTCTGTAATTATGAATATTGCATTTTTTCCAATTTTTGTAATTAATTTTAAGAAATCGTTTCTGTTTGCATTAAGACTTCTAGCGTTAATATATATATATTTGAAGTTATCAGAATAGTTTTTTAATTTGGGTTCAATTTCTGTTTCACTTAGCATAGGACCTGGATTTGTTTCTATGTCACCAGAAAGGATTAATTTTAAAAGAAAAAAATACCTAGAAAGTTGTTTATAAATCAATGTACTTAATTTGGTAGTACACATGTAGTAATCAAGATGTGAGTGTTTTCTGTGTTGTGTTTGGGTGTGAGCATGTATATAGTATATATGTACATTTCGGAAGACAAAATATATAACTAGATAATACATAAAAAAATTTACCATTTTGATTGATTTAGGCATTTTGAGGATAGATGGGTGGGGTCGGAAGGAGACATCGACGCGTTGAGGAGCTTGTGACTTTTGCATAAGAGATATAAGGAGCACGGAATGATGAGAGAGTGATTTGACGTGGACTAAGATGATTCTTTAAGATATGAGTCATTAGCTTGATTCCATTTCGAGAAAGATGTATCCCATCAATGGCTAAGAGGCTACTGTTGACAGTTCTTTGTGACGATAAGAATTTTTTGAAGACAGGGATGACGTTGAAGTTGCTTGAAGACATGCGCGATAGGACTTCGTTGAATTCAGCAATGATGTGATTTCGTTGTAATAGTGAATGTTTGCAGACAGGAGTGATTTCCAAGAAGTAGATGAAGCGTGGTGAGAATTTGAGACGAATCAGTTCAACTAGATGATTGATATTGGATTTGAAGTTTTGAACATCTGTGGAATGTATGGCATCAATTAGACCAGTATTGAGGATAACAGAATTGACGTGAACTTTCGGATATTGTGAGATCTTTTCAGCAAGAAGCCTAGAGTTATGACCAGGATAAGAATGGATTGAAGTGGTTTGATTATGTAGAAGATTATGCGAGCGGACATATTTTAGAATGCTGCTTCCAATGATTAGTGATGATGTGCCAGGTTTGATAGATTTCACTTGTCTTCGCGGGAGAGTAGAACGTCGTGCTTCATTAGATTTCTTTCTAGGAGACTTGGGCGGATTTTTGAAAGAGACATAGCGATGTTCAGAAGGAGAATCAAACGTTTGCGTAGAACATGATGCATTGTTAGAATTAGCTGATTTTGCAGGAGAAGACTGAGTTGAAGCATTAGAGACAGATTTCAATGAACTTTTGAAGAGGAGTAGAAGAGCTTCAGCGGCGTTTTCTTTGTTGAGTAGAGCGAACATTTGATGCAGCGGCGTTTTCTTTTTATCTTTGATCAGAGAAGATGCCGCATCAAGTGTCGGCGCACCAGCAAATAGCTTTTCGCGTATCGCTTCTGCGAGCGAGAGAGAAACCCGACCGTCCACGGCCGGAGCAAATAATAATAATAATAATATTAATAATAATAATAATAATACAATTAAAACAATATTGTTCTATTTCATAATGTTTTATTTAGCCCTGTGGCAACGTGTGTGTAATCTCTGGTCTCTCATGTGGTCGACTTTACGCAGTTTGCATCAAAGCAGAGTTCGCAACTGGGAGACCGTCAGTCTGTACTAACAAATCTTTATCTACTAAAGGTTTTCAGTTACTTATTTGTTGAAGTTTTGTGACGAATGTTAGCAAATGTCTATTCATTACATTATTGTTTCACATATGTAGTTCTTTGCCAACTCCTTAATTGAATTATGTTTCTGTTATACTCAATAATTGTTCAAATTCGTGAAAACTATTGAGGCTTACATTATATTGCTTTGCGAGGTGATTTCGTAAAGAATCACCCGTGTAACCATTGTTTTGATGTATTGATTTCAATGTATGTCGTTTTGCACTTAATTAAGTTGAATTGTGTAGTTAAAATAGTTTTAAATCACACAAATATTAGGGACAGATGCTGCTACAAGACTGAATTTGAAGACATTCATTATAAGTGTTTCCTGACTGATGTCTATATCTCTCACCTTTAACTTTTTTAAATTCGTGTTTATTTGCCACTACAGCAATTTAATGTTTATTCAGTAAAATAAACGTTTTCGCAAAAAGTCCCAAGCAAATCTGAATGCCGATAAGCTGTGGACATGGCTTTTACAATATAAATTTTGGAAAGTGGTCAGAATATTAATGTAGTTAATGTTATTTTTAAAAAAGTTAGAAACGTTTATTATGGCCAGGCATGCAAATGGGAAGAGCGTTTAAAAAACTTGGTGATTTTATGCTCTATTCATTTGCTGGTCAGTCAGTGGCTTCTCTTCACCCTAGTAAGAAGAAACAAACCATATTGTTCTCATTTTGAACAAAGTTATCCAAACTTTGAATTCTTAGGATATTAGCGCTTCTATTGTTCAATGTGCTCCATGTAATGGTGAACATTTGTATCAAATATTATTTCTGTGTCTGAAGTATTTGAAAGTTTAAAATCCGTGGGAACCGCAGCTATTTCTTTTTCTTTTGATAAATCACTCATCCCCTGTTAAGGTAAGTCATGCGCAAAGTCAGGAGGTACTTCTCTATCTAAAGTTTTCAAATTTTGGATGCCTGCATTTTTTATTATAATGCAGAACCAATACCAACTTGTCTGCAATTGTACTTTAATGCAAGATCAATGAGCATTTTCATTCGGACCTGCATGCCAACTAACCTCACTGTGACCAAATTTCAATAGACTTCTAAAAACTAGAATGCTTTTATAACAGTACAACATATCCACCTAACCATCATTATTTGATTAACCGGACAAAGACCTTTTTCAAAGATTTGCATTCAATGGAAGCTCTTTATTCATAGGAATTCTGAATTTTTGAGCATAAATGTTGGTTTGAAACAGATCTTGAGGGAATTGTTGAAGATACACCAGCCAATGTAGAAATGACGGATTCAAATTGCATTCATTAGGCCCCCGACATTAAAGAATTTGTACAAGTTGTACATGGTATGAAATAATTTTAACAATGTTTTACACGTTTTGGAAAATGTTTGATGGAAATATTGTGGTGCTCCTAACTATAATATAACAAATAATTCCCCCATTGCATATATACGAAAACAATATACTAAAATATTTGTAATCAGGTGTCTTTTAAATATCGTTTGCATTTAAATTATTGGTGTTTTAGTTTGTTCGCATTCTCCGGTTGAAACTCAAAGACAACATCTGTGGATAGTGTTAGCAGCCTTTGGTACTTTCTTAATTTTTATATTTGCCATCGTTGTATTCACGCTCCATTGTTGCGATTCTTTCAGTAAGCCTTCGACTGATAGATCAACTGGTTCAGTAAGTATTTTAATATTTATTATTTTAATGAAATTCAGCCGGATACGAGATATTATAGCATTTTGTAAGCATTGCATACATTTGGGTCTATTTCGATTTGTTATTTAATCTATGAAGCGTTTACGTTTTGATTTAATAATAAAAAATTTAAGTTATTGCAATAATAGTAGTCTAGTGTATTGCATATTGCTATTCCTAGCATAACACGAGCTTTATCTCCAAAAAATTTCGGCCGACTCGCCTGAGTTTAACTCGTGTGTTTATACTGCCTCAGAACGATTTATATAACTCCATTTTTAGTATATTTTCTGCGAGGTTGATATAAATATCAATTACCGTTCCAACGACGGTATTTTTCGAACTATAAGACGCACATAAAAAAACCGCAATGTCCCTTATATTCGACTGCGTCTGATGTAAGAACAGTGTTTGGGTTTGTTTGATGCCGCTATCCGCCAACTGTTTAATTACGACACAAGAATGATTTTAATAGTTTAGCTATTCGACGATTTTGTTTCGCTTTATGCGCCTTAAAATCCAGTGAGTTTTAGATATGAAAATAGATTCATTCACTGATTCTGCGTCTTATAGCCATTTGGGCCTTATATTGGGAAAAATAGTGTAATGAAATGTGTTAACATAAATATTTTGAAGCAAAAACTGTGGCTGTTGTAATTCTCAAAGCATGTGTATTTTCAAGAGTGCATCATAAAGACTTTCCGATCGATTTTTTTAGTTTACAAGAAATTATTTGCAGATAAAATATAATTATGATTCCACTATTCAATATGACCTCTTTTGTGCTTTGGATTTCCTTGCACCTTAATTTCTTCAATATGTCTGTTCCTCCCTCCAATAAATTTCATTGTAAGTTCGGCAAATTATTAGCATACCATTTGTTTTATATGGTTTTTAGTGTTGTGCAGTTTTTTGGATCAACACAAGGACTTTTCAAGCGTAGCTTTGTGCTATTTCATATCCTTTTCGAAAATGAAAGGGAAGATATGTAATTGTATAACAATACTTACTATAATTGTAATTTTTGGCAGTGGCGATATTGTAGTGGTGTTATATATAATCACAATAATAATTTGTTTGAACTTTCATTTGTTTATTTTGTTTGAAGAAATATTTATTTGTATTTGGATTTAAACTTGTAGATTGTTTTGAATTGTAATATTTTTTATGTTATTGTGGTGTAGAGTTCCAGATATAATAAATTAACTTAAAAATTTATTGGCGCTATAAATATACTACATTAGATTGCATAACTTAATCTCTTATAATTTAATTAAAAGCTACAATTAATTTTACAGGCATCATTCAACGAACAATCTCATCAATATGCTGAAATACGTGACATAGAAGGTTATGATCCACTGCCTATTCACAATCATATATTAGTAAGTATTTTTATTGATTGATGTTTCAATTTTTGTAAGGCTCCATAATAATGCTAACTGACTTGCCTGGCTTATATTCCCAAGTGAATGTTTTATGCCAAACCATTTATCCAAAATTTAGCTTAGTAGCTAAATAACTGTATTTTCCAATTCTTTATATAAAAATCGGTAATTAAAATTGTGGGTATTACTCTGCATTTTCCTTAATTACATATCATGGAAATTCATAGCAATACTCGTTGCAAAGTCAACAATAAAAATTACTTTGTTTAATTTGCGAGATCCTCATCCATTGATGACATCATCTGTTTAGTATTTAACATTCGCGTTTTCAATGAGCATATATACTATAAGAATTACATGCCACAAAGTTAAACTTCTGAACTAAATTCTTCCCAATGACATTTTTCTAGCTTGTTTGCAATTTCGGTGTGTTTTCCACATTGATTCTTTTTGACCGCTATTTTCATGGTATGACTGTTTTATTTATAGTTGTAGCATTTACATCAAGAAAGCAGCATTGAGTATATACGTTATGTATATATGCATTCCTGATCAGCTTGGTAAGAAATGTGTGAATTTAGCAACGTGATATTCAGTAAAATGTTTAGGGTTATTAAACCTTAGCTTTTTGCGCTCCTTAGGCCAGGGGCAGGATTTCTAATCTGGATTTCATTATTATATTACATATCAGCACTATCAAATTAGAAGGTTCGGAAATGTATTGCCATCATTATTTTTATGATAGCGTAAATCTCAAAATTGAAATATATTAAATAGTGGTTTGAACAGTTGCAAATGATGCTATTAATTAGAATCCATTCCTGACATATCAGATTTCATTTTCTTGTTCATTTTAAAGAAAATTGCACACATTCTAGTGTGTCATAATCAAACCTTTGATAAGGGAAGGAAATCTTAGCCCCCACACACCCCGGTCGAATAGGGTTAGGGAAGTGATCCAAATTCAATACGTTAACAACACCGTTAACAAATGGTGCTTTCCGTTAACATGACCGTAAACCAAATCGTTAACTTACACTCAAAATAAATTCGCTAAAGATGAAGTTTACGTTAAAGGCGTGTTTTTTCCGCAAATTTTATTGCAAATAACTTTGACACATTTAGGCTCTGCACAATTCTTCAAGTATATCTATGCAAATAAATTTATTAAGCGCATGCAGACATTTGAAGCTAGAATTGTTGTTTACGGTTGCATTTTCACTTGTTAACGTATTGAATTTGGATCACTTCCCTTAAGACAATCTTCCTACAAGACCTATCAATTCACTTTAGTGTTTCTCAATTATTTAAAATTACAGCAACTGTGTGACTTTTTGGGATTTCTCATTCTTAATTTTTAGTCACTTTATTTTAGTCACAATCACCGCCATCCTCACCATCAAAATCGGTTCACTCTAGTCCAATTAATGAATCTTTTAGTTCAATACAAATGGCTGCTGTTGAACCTAGCGGGGGAATTTATACAGCGTTGCCGTTTCAAAATGCCAAAAATCTAAATGAGGTAATTATTTGAATAGGAGCACATGTATGCAGATTTTTTCATTTATTAAGACATTCTTTGATAGTAGCCAATTCTAATTAAATGAAAGTGTAAATTATACATAATTAGCATTGTACATTATATTTAATTGGAAAACATTTGTATAGAATGCAGGAAATTTTGTTTCTTAACACATAAAGTGACGCACATGTTCATTAGGTTAGGAATTTATATAAAGATTCTATTTAGAATAGAATGGCGTTAGTGCCAAATAGAATTGGAAATGGTATAGAATCATGGGTGGCGTTGTTAAACATAAATTCAACTGTGTCTCGTTTGTTCCGCTATGACCTTATATATATATAT
>CABFPE010000020.1:2529521-2540298 GCA_900660155.1 Hofstenia miamia | reverse complement strand
AGACAACCGAAAGCTTACTAAATACGCAGAATCATGTTCAGCAGCTGGTATATACTTCATACCACCATCAGTGGAAGCTCTAGGAGGATGGTCACCAATTGCTATCAAAGTATTCTCCAAGATGTCTTTTATGTCTTCTGCCAGAAATGCCTCTTGCGTTCTGAATACGGTTTCTACATATTTTTTTCAGCAATTGTCAGTAGTTTTACAATGGGGAAATGCTACACTTCTTTTATCAAGATATGGTTGTTAGGGTTCAAGCAAAGCGTTCTTTAAGAACGCTTTGGGTTCAAGCAATTCATGTCTAATCTATGGCATCTGGAACACAAACTCAACCATTGTACAAGTTTTTCAATATCGATCACCCAAAAAATAATCATTGTAATGTTAATTTTATATGTATTGATTTTGTTTTTTCAAAAAAAACAATTTTATATTCGGTGATTCTTAAGTATTCCATTTTTGAAATGTTAATTTTGTAAAATGTGCTTTATTAAATAAAATATAACATTTTCTTATAAAATTCAATCGAAGGCAATTGATAATTTTCAACTAAGAATCATGGACTCAATTTATATAGAATTAAAGGAACCAAGTTTAAACAAAAAAGATGAATTTAAGAATAAGAAAGTCTTTATTTAGTAAGTGTTTGACAATTGCAGAACTGATTACTTATTAAATAGCTTCATAAAAAATAGAAAACGATATTTACATTAGAATTAAGCATGCGTAGGTTGTGGTATTATTACAATGTAATTAGTTACGTGAAATAGTATGATCACTATTATAATATTTAAATGCCAGCCAAAAATTTTCCAATGTATATTTTTGTTTTAGTAAAAGTGTTTTTAACTGCATTTTAAGACTTCAAATTATTGTTATTTGGAACTTTTGGAAGGATGTTCCAGTTGCTGATAGCACTATTAATAAGAGTGGTTCAAAATATTTTTATGAAATTTAATGCAATCAAATTTTTCGATCTCTATGATATTGACGTTAAAGTTCGGAAACTTGATTAAGTTTTAAGACGGTAATTCTTTAATTATCTTAAAAGAAGGTTACTAAGTTATAAAAAATGATTAGCTGTCTTGGAAGAAGGGTAGTTGCTGTAATGTAATCTTTTGTTTAGCTAGAGTATTTTTTGACGCACTTTCAGGGCCCATTTAAACTAGGCTTCAAGGTTTTGTAAAAGGGAATCGTTTATATTTGTGAATAGCGCTTTAGCATAACTGAGAAAATATGCATGAAACATTTTATTACTGCAGTGGAAGGAAATTGGTCTGCAATGTAAGAAATGCTTTTGATGCCTATAGCCAACCTTTTCACCATGATATTTATTTATGCTTTGAATTGTAACTTTGAATCAAAATTAAGTTCTCAATATCCAAGGTAGAGTGCAAACTATACAACTTTCGTTGCTAAACCAATTATAGCGAGCAATTTGATAAATAATTTTGAAATAATTTGAATTCCTCTAATGTGGTTTCACAATAAAAGTTGTATCGTTTGTGCGCGGCCTAAAAGTGTCAACAGCCTTCACGCAATCATTATTGACATTAAGAGTTTAATTTATTGTGTTGAGAGTTTTACTAGGTTTCATTATGCAAAATTCGGTTTTCTTTACGTTAATAGTCAATTTATGCATATTAAAATACCTACACAACTTAATACAATTCAATTCAATAGTTTTTACAGCTGTATCAATAGATTTATGGCTACTAAAAATAGAGGCATCTTGAATTACCAAGACTATTGTAAAAATAATATTATGCAGATGAATAATTTATGAATATTATAGTGTGAAACCTTTTGATAATGACAGTGATTTGCCCACACATGTTAAGTAAATGATGCGCATCTTTTTTTTAAATTCATACAGAAACTCAAGAATTTTGGATCATTTTTTTGTAAAAGGTGCTCTATAATTTATTGAAATTCCCCACATTCAAGAACTTATAGAAATAATAAAAAATTATAACTTCAACGAATCTTATTGTTTTGTTGCTTACTGTAAAATGTAAAACAGCAATCTCTAATTTTTTTTCAATTTTAGTGTTTATTACACAATGGCTACAATCAAATTCCTAAAATTTACAAAATTATAATTATATAAAAATCTATTTAACAAACAAGTTCCAGTCTAGTCCTAAATTTTATAATTTCATTGTCTTTCCGCAATTCGAGATACATGTTCACCCTTTTTAGCCAATATGTCTTCTATATTTTTTTTCTCGTCTGAAAACCTCTGAAGGTTATCCGCGATCAAATGTCGATTAGCACAACCTGAAAAAAGTCACAATGACAACGCCTTCGACATAAGCGTCTAGAAATTACAACAAAGTAAAGATTTCGTCCATGCTTCTTGTTTTTCTAAAGTCCCTAGTATACAATAGGCATTATGTTATATTTTTGATGCCTTTTTGAGTTTGCATATGAAAAATTTCAGGTCACTCAGTTTATTGGTAAACAACTTGCATCACATTAATTTTGTATAAACCTAGCATGTCCTCTCTAAAGACAGTCGATTGCGCTCTCCGCTCCGCACTTAAAAACGTCACTGACTCAAACACCATTTATGGCCCTGAGTGGAGATGAATTATTTTCATTTCATCATTTCTTAAGGATCACACGCATACGTCCCTTATACCTAACTCGCGCGAACAAGAAGTCACTGACGCTTTGTTGCATTCAACAGCATCAAGAAATAAACCTATTACTTGCTCTCCAAGAAAACCTCGCAAGATCAAAACAGGTACTAATTTTTTAATTTTAGGTAGCTCCATGTTTAGGAAATTACGATCCAAAAACATAATCAGAAACAAAGAGGTCTCCGTGCACTCGTATCCCGGTGCATGCATATCTGAGCTTCAACAGACATTGGAACTCTACCCGCAAACAAAAATTAAAACAGTTTTCGTACAAATTGGAAGAAATGATATTCTCAAGAACCCAACCAACTACGAAGCTAAGTTTACTGATCTTATTAAAATAATTAACCATATTTTTAGTCCTACTAAGATTTTTCTTAGTGAAATCCCACCTTTTTGCAACAGCCTGCTTCAAGGCAACAATGAAGTAGTAAAAGTCAATAAAATTATTTCTAACTTATCAGAAAAATTAAAATTTTCAGTATTTAAATTATTTTCACAATTTTGTTTAGGTCCAAAAGTCGTTAACAGTCGTCTCTTTTCAAAAGACGGCATTCATTTCTCACAGAATGGAATTGGAAAATTTGTATCCATAATTAAATCCTTCTTCGAGCCTCCATCTTGTCGCACAATTCAATTCCTCAAAGCAATGCCGACAAATAACAGAGTCTTTGAAAGCTTTGCACCTCGATTTTTGCCGCCTTTCGCTAGCAACCTGCCGCACCACCCGCTTGCTCGCCCGTCCAGGGTATATAAATCATACGCTGCTGCACTTTATAACAATGCACCGCCTTACTAATTCATTCACCGCAAATTGCTCTAACTCTGAAGTCACCGCCACCATCATAAGCGATCTACTTCAACAGCTAAGATACTTTTTTATTAGCTATGTCGTGTGAATTATTATATTTTTGTTTACAGACGCCCAGGCTATGGAAAAATTACTATAACCCTAAATTCAAATTGAAACTCAAATTTGTTTTCAAAGTAAAATTATTACTCTTTACTTATATTTTCCTTATTTCGACATTCAAATCCAATGAGGATGTCTCGCTCTTACCAGTACAGTTTTACTTCAATACATATAACTCAACTATTCGCTATTCAAAAACAGCTTTAACTTTCTTAACCAGGCGCATTTGTATTATCATAATCGATTTAAAAAACTCATTTGTTATTTCTCTCATAATTTTCCTATTATTAGCAGTATATGGTATTGAGACTAATCCCGGTCCGATTTTAAATTTTGAATCATACATCAAAAAATTGAATACCGGCTCAGATATTGTGAATTACGTACATTTAAATTTTCAGAATCTAAGTATTAAAAATTTCGAATATAGGGAATTCGTTTCAAATACTAAAAATGATTTAATTCTCGCAATTTCTGAAACTTGGCTAAAGATTGACGATCTAGATAGCACATGGTCTGTTAATGAAAATTTTGCACTATTTAGAAAGGATAGAGTTTTGAACAATATGTTAGGAAAATCAAAAGGTGGAGGTGTATTACTTTTAGTTCCAAAGTCATTCAATCCCAAAATACGCAACGATATTAAAAGTCCTAACACATCAAATTTTGACAGTCTATGGGTTGAAATTACTAATCCAATTAAAAATTCTAGATTTCAAAAACAATTATTAAATGTATCATACTGTCCGCATAAGAAATTTGCCAATTTTTTTATTCAACAACTAGAAGAAGAATTATCACTTGCCTGTTCTGAAAATAAAGATTTAGTACTTTTCGGAGATTGGAACCTCAATTATTTAAATGCTAATGATCAATGTAAAATGGATTTGTTCTTGAACACATTTAATCTTGTATTGACCAATAAAACATTGCCCACTAGAATCACATCATCGAGTAGGACTCTAATTGACTACATTGCATTAGCTGAAAACAATAATACACACTTCCAGTACACCTCTTCTGAATGCCCATTCTCGGATCACTGTTTTACATCTATCAAATTTCAAAAGTCTTCTCACTCAACCCCAAAAATTACCACGAAATGGATTAAAACTCGTGAAAAGTGTATTGAAAATATTAATAATTTTAAATCATCCCTCTCATCAGAAAATTGGTTTCCTGTATATTCTGCATCAAATATAAATGAAATGCTAAAAAATTTCTCAGACATTTTTGAATTTTACCTCAACAGATTTTGCCCTGAAAGGAAAATAATGGTTAAATCCACAACCAAATCCAAAGCAAACAATACTTTTTCTAACAAACCCTGGATATCTGACACTTGTAAAGCTTTAATTCGCGAAAAGAACAAAGCATATAAACATTTTATAAATTCTCGAACTAACAAGAACTTTGCTGCCTATAAAAAGGCCAGAAATGCCTCGAATATTGCATCTCGTAGGGCATTCAATGAATTTATCAAAAATGAGTATACGCGTCTTCCAAATGAAAAGTCAAAATGGAAACTAATAAAAGAAATCACAAATTATAAGCAATCTAAATCAAACTTAATTGATGTGATTAAAGATCAAAATGGAAATAATCTAACCGACAATTTAGAAATTTCTAATGAATTAAACAAGACTTTTGTCAACTTAGGAAATTACAAAGGGCCCCTTATTAAATACAAAAACCTCTCACACAAAATCTTTACACCTGAATTTAATTTCCGATTCTCAACTACCTATGAAATTATTAAATCGATTCTTAAGCTTAAGTCCAACAAATCAAGTGGTCCCTCAAATATCCCCTCTTGGGCTCTTAAAATGACTGCAGATATCATTGCAAGTCCTTTAAATTTCATCTTTAATGAATCTATAAAATGCAATCACTTCCCAGATTATCTAAAACTTGCTCACATTACTCCTATTTTTAAGAAAAACGATCCTTCAATTGCCACTAATTATCGACCAATTTCAATTACTTCTCCAATAAGTAAAATATTCGAAAGATTATTGCATAACCAAATAATTGAACATTTTAATAAGTATAATTTATTATCGAACACCCAATTTGGATTTCGCAAAAATTTTTCAACAACTGATGCACTATTACATGCTACTGAAAAATGGAGAGCATCCCTCGATTCTAATAAGTTTGTAGCTATAGCTTGTTTAGATCTCTCAAAAGCCTTTGATTCGATTAATCACAACATACTTATTGAAAAACTATCTTACTTAGGATTTTCTTGTAATAGTAAGCAATTGATAACTAGTTACCTTAACCAAAGATTCCAGAGAGTTAAATTAAACGATATTTTTTCTGATTGGTTACCGGTTTACAATGGGGTGCCTCAAGGAACGATTCTAGGTCCTCTTCTTTTTAGTATTTATGTAAATGACATGCAGTCAATAACCAATTGCAATCTAATTCAATATGCCGATGACACCTGCATCTTCAGCGATAATACATCATTGCACTCAGCAGTGGAATCAATAGAATTCAATTGCAACAAATTGTCAAAATATTTTTCAATGCATAAGTTGCTAATTAATGAAGCTAAGACGGAATTTTGTATTTTGCAGCCCAATAAAAATAACTACGATGTTTCCAAAATGACTTTGAAAATTAATACTGTTAATGTACCTATTGTAGACACTTTCAAGTACTTAGGCGTAACCATTGACTCAAAGTTAAAGTTCAACACTCACATTAACATAACAGTTAGAAAACTAGCTATAGGTATAAAAAGTATGACACTAGTAGTTAAGCAGTTACCACCTTGTGCAATTATTCAATTCTTCCATGCTTTTATCATGAGCCACCTTAATTATGCAAACATCTTATTTACTGATCTAAGTGATGTGCTTTATAGAAAACTTGACATTCAATTAAAATGGGCACTGAATATCTCAGCAAAAAATTCATCGAAAACTAAACATTACATTTCTAGGTCAATTCTCTTTCCAAAACAACTCGTCATTTTAAATACCTTGCTAACATTTTTCAAACTAGTAAAAAATCTACCGCCTTATAATTCAATTAAATTCCCGGGATTTGCGTATAAACAGAATTCAAGATCTAAAATTTTTACATGTGTTAAGTATAAGAAAAAAGTTTTGAAGAAATCTTTCATTAATGTCGCAATTCGAACCTGGAATTCGCTACCTAAAGAAATTAAAAGCATTGAAAAATTGAAACCTTTTAAAAAACGTTTAAAAATCTTCCTTAAGCAAAAATATATTTTAGGTACATCATGGTTAGGATTTAAATTTTACAACAATGACTATACGATAACTCGTCATTAAAATAGCAATATAAAGTAATTCATCCATAGCCTATAAGAATTGTTACTTTTTGTAATGTATGTTGATTTGTAGATTGGTTACTTTTTTGTAATTTATGACGCTATTCAGATAAATTATCAGTTATTAAATTGTAAACATTTATCTGAATATAGAATCTCTTATCTTATCTTATCTTATATACTTCTTGAATTTTAACTCTGAATAAATTCGGATTGTCAATTGATAAATTTCTTCGACAAATGGGCCTACAATTTTGTTCATATAATAATTATGCTAGAAAACGGAAGAATTTCGGGGCACAATATAGCTCAATAAATTATAAGTGATAATGAATAGTTTTTGTTTAAATTGAATTAATTGTTTGCTGCTTAATTCCATAAAATTGTAAACCATACAAAAATTTGATTTTCATCTATTTGCAAAATATGCCACTGCAAATTTTTTTTGTTTCTTATATTATTGAAATATTCTTAGAATATCTTTTGGATAAAATATTCATCATCATAGCTTACGTGTATTTTGGCCCCATTAATAAAGTAAGAAATTTGATTTGAAAAATTTGAATAGCTTTGTTTACGCATTACATTTGTGAATGGATTACTATTGAGTAGATTTATTATTTATGGATTTTTAAGCATATCTTATTCAGATTATAGTTCCCTTACATTTTCTTTATCTTGAGTAAAGACTGATAAATGCGACTAATGATGGTTGATCAAAGCATGATGGCAATTAAAGTTTATCAAATTTAAACGATCTGGCAATAATTGGGCTTCAGCAATGTTGAAATTTCCAAAAATCCTGCTTTTGACTAAAAATAAATATTTCTTGTATTTTCGGATAAGAAGACTGAATATTTTGCTTGGTTATGGAGAGAATAACATAATAATGCCTTCTGCATTTCAATGAGAGTAATCATTCAATTTTCCCATCAACAATTTTTCATTGGCTTTGCTATAAAACGGAAAATTCTACCTTTAGATTTTTGTTATTACTCTCAGTTTGTTGTGAAACTATCTTAAAATATTAAAGATCTATATATATATATATATATATATACAACAACAACAACAACATATATTTAAGTTCTCATGTACATATACATGTATTAAGTTTACAAACTTATTAAAAACATAAATAATGCAACTTTCTTCATATGAGCTTAGTTATGTAAGTAAATGTTTGTTTCTTGGTTACGTTTGCAAATTACATATAATTTAAAAATATTTTTACTTATTGTTCTTGAGATAACGACCTAATAAAAATTACTTGAGTAAAATCATGCCTTACCAACTCATTGTTAATGTGGGTGCGATTGTTTTCCTTCCAAAATAGGTAGCGTCTTGGTTGCTTTGGCTAGGAAACGAAAGCTAAGTCAGCGTAAGTTAGGATCAGTTTCAACAATCCAGGGTTCTCAACGGCTCTGAAGCTGTGATACCATTGAACAACGTAACCCAAGTAGCAAGCTATCAATGGGCCATTATTGGTCCATTATTGGTGCCATCAATTTACCAACAATGAGCCATCAATTCACCATTAAAAGCCAATATTTACCAACAATACGCCATTCATATACCAACAATTTGCCTTCTAATATTAATGGTTTATATTGGCAAATGGTTGGCCAATATTGGCCAACGATGCCAATAATGGACCAATAATGGCCCATTGATCATTGTTACTTGGGAAACTGCTTCCAATGTTTTGATAGCTGCTTGGTCAGCATTGAAAAATTGGCCGCCCATACTCGAACCAGGGGCTCGAACAGTCTGACTTAGTCAACCATAATCCAGAGGATGGCATGAATGACTTGCAGACAGATAGGTGACGTTTCAGATTATTTGTGCCAGACTTATATCTTGATGAAAACAAAGAAAGAACATAATATTAGATAATGGTCTCCAAAGATAGTCTACCCTATAAATTATAATAATCGATTATAAGAGAAGTGTTAAAATTGACCATTACAATTGGTCGCTGCTATTGAATGAGAATTGATAAATCCAAGAAATGAAAAATAGTTTCACATGGAGCTAGTAATTGTCTACATTTTGATATATAAACCTAATCCATACTATCAAAACTCGCTGAGAAATAGGGTTCCGAAATCGATCAGTTGATATAGTCGAAAAGTGCTAGAAAGAAAGTTATAATATAATAAAGCTTTTAATAACGGAAAAGGAATATTAAATAAAAATATAATATAATCATTGGGATATAGAATTAAAGGAGCTCTAAAGAATGGTGGAAAGAGCTAAGGAATTGGATAAGAATTGACAGAGTAATGGCTTTCTGAAGTTGTACTAGTTAGTATAGAAATTCAACAAGATGGCTATAATATACCACAGAGAAGAGAAAGGCAAAGAAGAAAGCTATAATGTATAGAGATGAAGTCATCCAAATATAGTACTTTTAGACAGATTCCAAACTAATATTATACAGAATGTCATCCAAATATTGAAATTCACTATTTTGTTTCAGATCTTTAGTAATAAATAAAAGTCGCAATAGTATAAACTAATATTGCTGTACAAGAGATGTTCTGCACTATTTTTTGACGGAATAGCTAATAGCTTTACCCACTGAGCCATTGGGAACCTGAACATTCTTCTGCAACATTAAACACTTTAACAAAAATAGTTAACTACTTATGTCTCATAATATTTTTTGGGAATGAAATACTAAGTAAACTAACGTAATCTGATCTATTTTGTTTCTACTTGGTGTCATATTCAAATCTCGTTCTCTTTTTCAGGTGGTGATGGCGCTTTGCGGTAAAACGGTAAATACACGGAACGATACCAATATCTGGCTTGTTGGTCAACCTCTAAAAGTACTTACAGGTGGAAAGTTACCATCATCTGGCGAAGTTTTGAGGCGACTATTTTATCTGAAACGGGTTGATAAAAAGATTTTGCATGATGCGGCATCAGAAGTAGACGATGAGGTCATATCGTTCTGGAATCGCGCAAGACTCCCAATCACTCAACCACAGCATAGAATCAGAAAGATTAAAGGTCTATTCGAGGAATGGAGAAATCTGGGGAAACGAAAAGAGAGAATGTCTCAAACGGAAGAAAATCGCAGGAATGATTTCAAAAATTCTTTGAAAAATCTTTTTGACATAGCTCATGCTGATTCAATGAATATCAGAGCAAGTATTTACGACGTTAACAGATTGGAATATAGCGGATCTTGTCACCAGTATGGCATTTGACACGACAGCCACCAACACCGGGATTCGTTCTGGAGCCTGCACACTACTTCAGAATATGATGAGCCGAGAACTCCTCCACTTGGCTTGTAGAAAACATGTTGCTGAAATCGTGATCGATAAAGTTTTCAATGCTTGCACTAAAATAGTATCGAGTGGCCCAGATATCCCAATATTCAAACGATTCAAACAGAAATGGGCTTCAATTGATGCGAAAGAATACTCACCACTTGATAATCTTCCTTTACGAGTAAATGAGCTGATTGATTTTTGTGAACATCAATTGGATAATAAACAGCCCAGAGATGATTATCAAGAACTTCTTGAGCTGACATTACTTATCGTCCGGGAAGAACCTCCCCGAGGAGTGCGTATCCAACGTCCTGGTGCTTGCCATCGTGCCAGATGGATGGCGAAGATAATCTACTCAATGAAGATATATTTATTCCGTAACCAGTTTCATCTCACTAAATCAGAAAAAGACGGAATAGAGAAGTTCGTAACCTTCATTGTTTCATTGTACGTCCCTTACTGGTTCACCACCTCGAGCGCCGCATCTGCTCCAAAAAATGATCTGAAATTTCTGAAGGATCTACTTCTGTATAATGACCGTGCCATCTCCCAGGCAGCTGCGAATTCATTCAGAAATCATCTCTGGTATTTGTCAGAGGAGTTGGTTGGTCTGTCTTTCTTC
>CABFPE010000020.1:2498219-2527163 GCA_900660155.1 Hofstenia miamia | reverse complement strand
TATATATATATATATATATATCAGTGCCTGTCCGTGTGTTGAAAAGTGACTATGGCCAGATGAAAACTTCATTCTCTAAGACACATGCAGTATTATTGCAACATATAATATATAAATAATAACACATGCGTTATTGTAAGTAACACCAAGAAGGCTGTGAATCACAAGACAAGATGGACCTCGACTCTTAAGGCAATTTTGTACCATAAAGAAAACTTGCAATCAGAAAAAGCTTTTTTGCAACTGGAAGAAACAGAAAGTCCTCAACAAGAATACATTCGCAGTCACTACCGTATTTTAGTATTTTAGTATCAGCTTTTTTGTCTCAACGTGTGTAATCATTGATTGTTGCCCTCCAACTTTTTGAGAGTGACATTGGTATGAGCTTCCATCTGAACGACATCATTGAGAAAGTTGAGAGCGAGTTAGTTGTCCAGGCAACAATGTTTGGAGAATCACTGGGCGAAGTTTTGACAGAGTTGACTAAAACCTTTAGTCAAACTGAAAAAGAATTGATGTTGGGTCAATTGAAAATTTCTGCAGAAAAGGCTCTCAAGAGGTTTTCCAAATATTTTCACGAATCCCGTGGAATTTATCCTGCTCACAAATTTCTCAAAGATGTTCAGTTTTTTCATCCTAACATTTCATTGATGTTTCCAACTTTACCACAAATTGAGTCAATAGATCTACAAACTGTGCCAGAACCAGAGTTCCATTTGTACAGAGTGAAGGCACGACTGTTCCAGAGCTGCTTAACATAGTACCATCTCATGGATGTCAACATAATTTAACATGAAATCAAAGCCGTGCTCGATTTCTGAAGAGCTAACATAACAAGTTTGCCTTTCCTGTCCAAAGCTGCTTTGAAGTATGGGTTCCTGGTTGGGTCCTCCGCTTCAGTGGAAAGACTTTTCAGTTATTACAATAAAGTTCTCACAGATGAGAGACGACGTTTAACTGACAAAAACTTAGAAATGCTAATTTTCATCTATTTCAATTCGAAAAAAGCGTGAAAATTTAACATTTGTTAGTAATTTGGTATTTTCTAGCGCGAAATTTCCATTTCAGCAGAAAAAACATCGCAAAAAATTGTTTGTTTTGAGCGTGACATAGAGCGTGAATTTTCCAAAAAAGTCCCGCGAAAATCTGACATGCCTGGCTGTGATGTACTTATTACACAGCTAGCTAAAATAATAGAATAAAATTGATATTTGGTAGCTAAAATAATAGAATAAAATTGATATTTAAATAACCATATACTAAACATTAATTTGTAGCACATTGATGATTTAAGGAAAATAAAATACACATGTAGAAATTATATTCAATTTTTCCTAATCACAAAAAGCATATTTAAATGTACTAGACAAGCTTTTAAACTTACAGCAGAAGTGATTGTTATATTTTGAAAGTACTTTGAAATGTTCAGCAGCAAAATAATATAACAATAATAAAGTGTTTCAGAGTCTCTTTCAGCACCTAAAGAAAAAATGTTATTAAAGTTCCCACAAAATGTTTTTTGACATGGTCTTTTAGCATTATACTCGTGTTTATGTACACTTTTTATTATTCCCTCCAGGTACCCTGGCATACCAGTAACGATGTACCCCTAGCTGCCCTACACAGTGGTTAAAAACCGTATAGCCCTTGTCTAGAGGTCTTCTTGGGGTCAGTCAATCAACGGCTCTTTGGTTACACCCACTCAAAGGGGGAAGTTTCCCCTATAATCTATTTTCCAAAAAAGCTCCCTAGATTTTTTAACTAAATCAGCAAAATTGCTCTTATTTAGTTAAACTGCTGAGCAATAAATGAAACTTGGCCCCCCCTCCCTACACAACATTCTTTCCGCAGCCGCTTGCATGCTTTATAGCAGCACAGAGAAAACTGTTATGTAATTAGTTCAATTATAATTATTGATTTTTATTGTCTCTGATTGTAATAAATAGTCAGTGACGATCATGGAATACCTTATTCCACGGTGCTAAACAATGTTTTTTGTATTAATTAATTTATGGCTGCTTACTGCCAGTCTAAGGGATCATAATGGCATCCTTATTGTCTACATAATGCAAGCATTATGTGTATATATTTGCTTGGAAAGTACCGAACAGTAGGAAATTTTTTTTCTGCTTCAAATTAATAATTTGATGTAAATTATAAAATTTGACTTTCTTTTGGAATGAAAGGCATATCAAAAGATTTATAACAGAATACAAATTCTGATAATATTAATCTTTGTTTCTTCTGTAACGACAGAATTTTTAAGGAACAGAAATTAGTCAAGTGCTTAGTCAATTTTCCTGTTTTGATAAGTATTTTGTTACTTTCATCCAAAATATGAAGAAAACTTTCTTAAGGTGTGCAGTGAATGTTCGAATAAATCAGTTGAAGTTTAATTTCTGTTCTCTTCAGATTATCGAAGCTAGACAACTCAATTAAAGACCTTCAATATGAAATAGAGCTTCAAGAGAACCGTATTAATCAAAATTTTGAAAGATCTATTACAATAGTGCACGAATTTAATGAAAAAGTTAATCGCATTTTAAAAGGCTTTAGGGAACCTATGCCAACTAGAACTTTAGATATAAGAATATCTGGAATTCCGGAAGCAAGCCGCGGTGTAAGTGATGCTTCTCATTGCAAATCAAAGATTAATCATATTTGCAATCATATTGGAACTGATGTTAATTGTATAGTTGATGTCTTTTGTATTGGAAAATTCAAAGGTAATTATAATTATGATAAGTCTCGCCCACTTTTGGTAAACGTTGGTTCTGTTTGGAACAAGAGAAATATTAGCTAATCCCACAAATTGAAAAATTATGAATTTCATTCAATATATATAAAAGCTGAACGTCTAATAGAATCTAAGTTATTAAAGAAAAGACGCGAACTTTTACAAAATGGTGTTCATAGTAATGAATTAAAATAAGATATCTAAAACTTTTCCATAGTGGCACTCAGGTTGAAGTTCAAATTTGACAAACGAGCGTAAGATGGGGCTTGTTGACACAGAGGCATGTTGGCACAGTGCCTATAACTCCTTCCATGTCAAAAAAAGTCGTTATCTTTTTGTTCTAAAAAATCCGCACGAGAATGACCTTTGTCTATAATATTAGTTTGGCGCCGTTATTCGATTGTGTAATACGCTCACAGAATTTTGTCATTTTCACGTGTTCAAAACAGGTTATAAACTTTTTACATTTTTTCTCTCAGAAAATTAATCAAGATGCACAATAAACAGATTAAGCGTTATTTAGGCTGATGATTGTTTGTTGGTTACATGTATATATATTTGATTTTGAAATCAGAGTAAGTGTTATAATCTTCGAAGCGTTTTTAAAAAAAAACAGTTCGGGGCATGTTGGCACATGAATCATAAAACGAATTCTTGCAAAAGAATTATATATATGAAGAATTTCAATTAAAATTACTATCGACCCTCAATTTCAGATAATGGTTCGGAATTACATTTGAAAGAACCAAAGAGCCAACTATTCAACAGAGCAGTTAATGGCAGCAGTGCAAGCTCGTAAAAATGGTCTGCATCTTAGAAAATTTGCAGCAATTCATAATGTTCCTTATCGTACGCTCGCTTTTTATGTTCAAATAAAACTTTTATTTTCTCTGATATCAAAGACATATCATCCGCTTCCAAAATTAGACATTGTGATGAAGTTGCCGGCACCTTTGAAAGGAAAATCGAGTCCTTCCTTGGAATTTATAGATTTCAATGCCGTGATATGCAGAGGTTACACAGTTCTTTAATAAGGTTCATCCTTTTTTATTGTTTGATTTTTTTGCATGATAGCATTCATGATTACTTCTCATTATCAATGTTTTGGTTATATTTTCATCATGATATACATATTAGATTTATTGCAGACAATTTTATTTTTATGATGTAGATTTCGTAATGAAATAACCACGGTTGGTTGTTTGTGTCAATATGTCCCAAACTCTGTGCCAACAAGGCCCAACATGGGGCAAGTTATCACAGAGATTTTAAATCAAATTTGATAGTAGAATCATATCTTGTGAGGGAAGTTCTAATGCGTTTCGTGTGGAAGGCATACACATAAAAAATTTCAAGACTTTATTGTGATTGATAAAGTCAGAAAATGTCAAAATGTGTGTTTTGTGCCAACAAGCCCCAAAGTTTAATTAATTTAAATAGACGTTTGAGTTTATTACCGCATGCAATAACGAATAACAGTAAAATTTTATGCTTGGCTGAAACTTGGTTTGATTCTTCAATTAAAGCAATATTTTCCCTTATTACAACTTTGAAGTCGCAGGTCGAAGTGATCGAAAGTTCCAATTAATCATGGTGGTTGTATTATAATATGCGATGATACTATCAAGCATTATAGCATTAATGAAAAACATTTGGATTTCATCTGCCGAACTACTTTTGACTTTGTAACCGAAATAATCATATTTCTCTGCTTTTATGTTCTCCTAACGTCAAGTGAATGAGACCTAGCACAACAAAAATTATTAGAGCATTCTATTGCTATCAAAATGAGCTTGAAAATTCTTGTACTTCTCATAAGATTTTTTCCAAAAATAGATATTCAGTGATATGTGGTGACTTCAATATGTCTAATGTCGATTGGGAAAGCTTTACTTCAAAAAATAAAGACGATGAATGCATTTTAGAGGAATAAATGAATTTTGATTATGATCAATTTCGTTGATATCCCTACTCAAATATCGGAAATTGACTTGGTTTGATCTTCACAAATTCTAATAAAATCGAAGTTTACATTCTTCCAATTGAAAATTTCTCTCACCATGCTCTCATATCATTTACAATAAAATTTGATGATTATGGTGGATTTAATTTCGACAAGGTAGAAAAAGATAAGACTATTGAATTTAACAGCATGTTTTTCATCAAGCACCAGAACAGCTTCATGAACTTTTCGAAAGATCATTATTTTCTTTTATTAATTTTGATATCATAGACGTACACATTGACGCTTATGTCTTATAACAACATAGATCTCACTGATTTGAATGATAAACCTAATACTTTTAATGACTACTTTGTTCTGTTTATAATCCAATTGATGCTAATATTATGAATGTTCAATTTCCACTGTCATTAATCAATAATCTTGAAATAGAAATTGAAAACGTATTTGAAGCGATTTCCAATCTCTCAGTGAAATGACGTGGATATGAAAACATCCCCAATGTTTTCTTAAGAAGTTTATACAGCACTTACACCCCATATTTTACAACTATTTCAGAATATAATTATATCAGGTACATTCCCATCTCTCTGGAAGCAAACAATTATCCACTCAATCCACAAGAAAGGATTATGAAAAATTACAGACCTATAAGCATCTTACCAAAACTATCATTAATGTTTGATGAGATCATACTTAAGCAATTTTATTTCAAAATCATAACATAGATTTATGAAAAATGGATTTTTTTAATTTTATAAAATATTTATGACATTTTCGATGATAATGTAGATAGTTTTGTTCTATATGTAGACTTTTCAAAAGCCTTTGACAAGGCTTCACACAGAATTCTAATAGAAAAACTGAAAAACATTGGAACTGGACGAAATGTATTAAGATGCAGCCTATTCGGCGCAAGAGTAAGTCATGAGTGGAAGAAATTGAATCTCACGACTATCACTCCAAACATTAACTTAAACCTGGTGTCTCACAATTAGTCAAAATGGATAGTGTTCTGCATTTCTTTGTATATCTCACGGCTAAGAATAATTAAAGCAAACAAGTATTCAAGGCAGTTGTGTTCAAAGGAAATCAAGCAATGTTTGAAAATTTTATTGACATTATATACTTTTTTACTGTCAGAGGAAATGAACAGCAAAATGGCCTCAAATACAGAAAAAGTAGTCGTGAGACGCCAACTTAAAAGCGTAATTACAAAAGGAGATTTGGCCCAAATAGCTCTCTAATAATTACTCACTCTAATGCAAAAGAACGCTTTCTGTTCAATTTCGGTCAGTGTAGACTACTCTTCTGTGTGCTTTTGAAAATTATAAGTTTGTGCGGGCGTGATTGGTTGTTGAATAAATGACAAGTGGGTATGGGTGAGCTTTCCGCATGAATTTGATCGTATTCCACTTACTGATTTCCTTTTTTGTGAATTCATGGTTCAAGATAAAGCTATGTCCAATACTAATTCACACAATGTCAATTGTGTTCTTAGTATCTGTTTTGATAATAACCTGAAGATGGTGGCTGCTTCTGATGGCAGACATGATGAATCTAGCCTTTGTTTATATTGAGATCAGGTTGCGGTAAACACGCTTTATCTAGAGTAGCTGATATCTCTTGGATAACACAGGTGATGATGAATTACGCGAATTCATAGAATTGTTTGACAACATCCAAACCTATTTTAAAAGTCGAAAAGAGATTGCAAAGAACTTTCCATTGAACATACTAGAAAAGCCACAGACTCGCCCATGGAGATAATGGTTTTCAATCACACGTAGTTACACACATATTAACACTTTTCCGATGAAAAGATTCTGACAATCTACTATCTTTACAAACGGTCACTCATTGCAATTCGTTATTGCCAAAGTCAAGGAGCCTCTTGACTTTCTTAAAGTTGACAGTGCTACATGTTATCTTCTGCTTCTTCTCTACATGAAGCCAGACGACATGTTTCAAAAAATATGAATGGGTCTTGAGCCACATGCTACTGAAGCAATGATGGCTCGCCTTGCAGCAATTCGTCTTCAACATTTGTTGAATCAAACTTCTTCAGTCGGTTGTAGAAAATTAATACCGATGAATGAGCTCTTTTTTATGGAATGTTCATCTAGTATACATTACAAGAAACTTGTGCACTCGTCAATACTGTTTTCAAAATGGAAGTTATTGAATTACTGTCTCCACTTGCTATCTTAAATAGTTTTTTGGATCATACGTTTCAAAGTAATTAGTACATTTAATAACAGCATTTCATGCATATCTGTATATTACTGAAATTCTGATAATGCAAAGAAATTAGTAAAAGCAGTTTCAGTTTACTCGCCATTTTTCCATTTTTTATTATCCAAATCACAAATTTGTATCGAAATCTGCAGTATATCATTCTTAACAGCACATTATATTCTGAAACAATTTGTAGGAAGCACAAAAACAGCGTTTGTTGAAATTAGTTATAATGTCAATTTGAAAATATGTGCAAAAATTAGTCCTTTCAAATACCATTTTTTCGCCAAAAACGTTTGCGAAAGTTGCTATTTGAAGCAGGCAAGTAAAGTAAAATGGTGCATTTTTTATTAACAAAAATAGAAATCTGTCATACGGAAAATTTAGTGGGATATATACACATACTGTATATACATGTATATATATATATATACTGGTTAATTACTATAGTGAAAGTCGATAGGTATATATTTTACAGCTATATAACTAATGGATCATGTTTGGCAATTATTTGTGATTATACTGTTTTGCAAAATTTCCATTACTTCAGATCTCATTTGAAATTATGGGAATCCCACAAGTTTTTCATGGGGAAGGACTGCAAAAAAAAGAAACAATATGTTCCCTTAGCAAGCCTGCACGATAGAAGAGGTAAGTCCTCTCTAGTTGCTTGTAAATTACTCCCAAGTTTTTGAAAGGGAGCTACTTACAAAGAAATACTATTTTGGTATTAATTATATTTCACAGATCAGACCAATTTAACAATTGATGCCCAACATAAAAGCTGCCACCCACGTCCATCCAGGGACCAAGCCTAAGTCCACGCCATATCATTGCTGGCTAGCGTCTATTCTATAGTAGACAAGATTCAGAAAATTTCATGTCATGATAAATCAATGAGGGTTTCTTCTAAAAATATCCTAAAATATGATATATTTTCTAGGTAACTAACTCTCCAATAACTAAGTTTAATTTTTTTTATCGAAAATTGGGCCATTAAAGAACTAGTGAGATATAACGAATAGGGCCGTCCAATTATGCTTTAAGCATAACAAGCATAAAAAAGCATAAATCAAGAGAATGCAGAATAATTTATGCTGCATTAAAATATAGCATATAATATTGGTAATAGCGCATAATTATTAATTGAAAGATGAGATAGTTGCATATACGCATGATTTGACAAGAACTCCTTGATGTCAAATGTTCGAAAGCATCAAAACTTCCTTGTTTCAACTACCTACCAAATTGAAATTTTATCCAAGCAAATTGAATTTATAAGCAGACAACTTAAATTGATACTCATGCAAATTGAACCTATTTTATCATAATGGTTCTTAATACAAATATCTGATTTATGTAAATATTAAGCAATATCATTAAAATTGAAAAGTGACTTTGTATACTCTATTACTTTATTATGCTTCATATATAAAATAATAGGACAAAAAATACTACAGAAACCAGTAGATTATTTACAATGTAAATTTATTGAAATATAACAAAATTGATACTTTAAATCGTGCATTCGATGCATTTTTAAGCGTTTGCGGTATCACTTTCTTTGTTTTACTAATGAAAATATTGGCCATGAATAAAAAAAATTTTTCAAATTACAATTTTATCGAGCATAAATTTTTAATGATACAGCATAATTTACTGGTTAATAAGGCATATTTATGCGCATAAAGAGCTAGTTTGATAAGCATAATTAGTCGACCCTAATAATGAATAATTTTGCTTGATAATGTACGTTTTCAGTTTAGAAATGTATTTATTTAATTTTAACTTGTTTTATAAAAGAACAATTAATAAAAGTTTCTTTCTTTGTGCAAGATCCATTATGTTTAAAATTAATGAGCTCGGGGTTTGAAAATATTGTTCTATTTAGTCACACATGAACAATATCAATGAATGTTTAATGTGTTGTTTTGTAAGATGCTTGATTTTATACTTTATTGTTCCATAAAGCATCTGCTAGATAAATTAATACATAGATTTAAAAAAATCAATTTGTTTATGTTGTTATAAACTACAATAAATTATGCAATGCAATCTATTATAAATTTTATTTAAGAACTATGTCGATTTTATGGCTTTCTACACTTAAGAAAATTGTTTTTTTCTTTACATTTGTGTGCGCAAACATTGATAAAAACTACTTTATAACAAAAGAAGAGCTTCATTACAAAACATTTAAGAACTGTTTCCATGATGTATCAATAGACTTCCCAAAAGAATTGATCACAGCATGTGGCAAAGGTGTTTATCAATTTAAAATATTGCGCTTAAATGTATACCGTAAAACAGGCGAACTTAGGCAGGTTTTTAAGTATTTTTAGCTAGTAAAATTTTTGTAATGATTTCTGTGTTCTGATACTCTCTATGAACTGCAATCTATGTCTCTTTTATAATTTAAAACCTTTTAAACACAAATGATATTGAAAACGCTCCCTAGAGAAGAGAATATGTAAGACATGGTCACACCAGGAAACATTGGTGAACTTAGGCAGGCAATTTATTTAATTATTTAAAAAAATGAATTTATAAAATAACAGTACTATACTTACTTACTATCATGTTTTAATGATGAATAAAGTCAATTAAGAGATTTTAAAGTTCATTGTCCATGCTCACAGATTACACAAACGAATTCTGGATCATATTCAGCACAATTTCCACAAATCCATTTATTGCATTGTAGACATTGAATCCAATCCAAATCTCTTGTCTCATTAAACTTTATACGACAGATATTGNCGCCTAATTGTATTAGCGAGTTAATACAATTAATACCTACCTAGTCTGCCTAGAGGAAAGAAAACGGAATACCTACCTGCCTAAGTTAACCTACCTGCCTAAGTTCACCTGTTCTACGGTACCTGATGAAGGCCATCAAGTTTATGATATTGGATGCTGTTCCTCATGACACCGACTCAGTAAACATTACATTGTTATTACCACGAGTGGGGTATGTGATTGTGGAAATATTACGAAAAGACTCTGAGAAAAGCACCTTGGTTAGAGACTGTCGTTTTACACCAACTTATTTAAATAGGTTTAATATTATGTCAAAAGTTTGTGATATTGATATGTATTCCAAAGCTCTTATGATTGAGGTATTAGCTTCATTTGAAAATACAACAGCTTCGTTTTTGTCATGCCGAGGTTTGAGTTGGGATCGTATTGGAGAAACACCAAAAGTCATTTTAGAAGACAATTTATTACAAATATCTTTCAAAAAAGTTTATTTTCAAAATTTATTGATGCAAATATCTCTTGATGGCAACCTTTGGGATTTCTCAGTATTGAATAATTCAAACCTAGTAGCACATCTAGATGTAGAAGGCTTTAGACTAAGTACATTTTTTTGGTACTACTTAGAAGTTAAATTCGGATGTACAGGTAGCACAAGGCAACAATATATTGCCAATATTGACAATGCACGACTTCTCTACAACCCTTTTCAAGTGGTGGACAAAATTACCATTACAGAAATACACAATAATTCAATTTGCATGAATTTAATTGGATTTGGTCACTTTAAACACACATCAGGACTGGAAATTCTTTGTTATGAAAATGAAAAAGTCCTCGCAATTCACACAGATGTTGCATTTTCTATTATTAAAGAAATAAACGAAATATTCACTTTTCAATCTAATCCTACTTGTACTGATTTGCAAATTCTGAATTCCATATTATTGTTCTGTATTCAATCCAACATAATCCAATATACGGTATTTGAAAGATTAACTGGTTTACTTTTGGGGAATGTTACGTATGCAGCAAGAATAGCGTTTTGGGAACCAATACTACTTATTACAGATCAATTCATTGAGTCTTCAGTAACTTTAGTGGTATATGGTTTAAACAGACACAATCAATCTTGTTTGGCTGTCACTCAATCTAATGATGTTCTTTGCACAAGTTCCAGTGAAGGCAATCTCACAAGCATTTTGGCAGTGATAATATTGAATGAGTTACTTCAAATATCAATGCGGATGCTATGGATGATTTGTTGATACTCAACAGAACACATCTTTGCATTTCATTAAATTATTTTTATTAATGTTAAGGGGAGAGAATGGCAATGCTCACAGGACATCTACAGTGCGCTGGAATTGTTTATTGGGCAACAGATCACCAATTCACTTTTATGCAATGATTCCCTCATGGCAATCAAGTAGTTAACCCCCAACTTGTACAACTCGCTTCCTCATTTAGCTATGATGAATAATGATAGACAGCTGAAATTATGCAGATACAATCATTAGACCTCTCTAAGTACATGACTTAAAAATTTTGATAGAAAGCTATACTGTTTATTGAAGGACGTTTTTCCAAGTTCTCTGAAAAGTTACTCGCAACCTAAACTATATTTTAGAAATATTCCATACATGTATTAGCAAACGTATCCAAAATTTTATTCAAGTTTTATATGAAAGGATATATTGTCATAACTGGGATGACACAAAACCAACAGAAACAGATGGGGTCCTTCTTATCAATCACAGTCGACTTGATGCTTTTATACGCTATACTTTTTCGCCTCAAATATGTACTGCATCCCATGCTTGCTAACAACAATATAAATTTAACTTGGCAGTCAGATTTCGACCACTACCAAGTTGTTGTGCTCATGAATGAGTCTGAATATAAAGGTTGGCTGCATTTGGGTATTTGGTTGAGAAATTTCAGCTGCAACATTTTTTTCCAAATTTTTTCCAAAATTTTTACACTTTATTCAGCTATAATTCACCTCTGATATCCTCAATTTCAGTAATTTTTTGGAAAGTGAATTGATTTCTCAGTGAGCATTGCCATAGTTTCCCTTAAACTTATAAAAATAATTATGAAACTTTATTTAGCACTAACCATATGTTTTAAGAAGTTTATTAACAATAATATACTTTGATAATTGAAATGCTTCTATTTTTTATGTAACTACATTAGAGTTCAGCAATAGTGACATAGCATGGTGATAGTTAAAACTTTCACTAATGATGAAGCTTCACTATTACCGAATAGAAGTGAATGAGATATGCGTGTACAATTAATGTTATTTACAGAATATAGTATGCTTTGTATAATGTACATTTAGCCTACAGCAATCAGCATATCAATACTTGTTTGGAATACAATGGAATACAATGAAAATTTAATTAACACAAATTTGACATTACATTAGATTTAAATTTTTTATAGTTTGTACTCGAGAATACTTTCAGTATTGCCATATTGAGTGGTGAACAATTGATTTTAACTGGCTAAAATTTTCAGTAAAAAAGGAAAAATTTAAAATCTAAGGTCGCCTATTTTTTAGGGTCTATTCGCGAGGCCATAGCTAAGAGTCTCTCCCCGTCAGAAAATCCTGCGTACGCACCTGGCTGAGTTCATTATTGCCAAAATATTATCAGTAAAATATATACATTTTCATTTGGTCCCGTGCGAATTGTCAACTTTTGCCAATTTAACTATTGCCAACCTCTTCTGTGTATAAAATTCTTTACTATATATTCAATTTGATTTCACACCGATAAATAGCGGTTGTGAGCATAAACTTGTTTACAAGACAAATGTTAGATCGGATAATTAAAATGATGTTCTTTAACAAATATAATTGTGCAACTTATCTTCAACTTATTGTAGATCTTAGATTGTATTTTCAAGGCATCAAACCCTCTTTAAAAAATGGATAAAAAAAATTTAATAACAATTTTTATGGAAGAAAATTGTTAAACAAAGCGTGTCTGACAAGAGATGTTAGCATAGATAATAAAACGTAAAAATTATATTCTTTCACTAATGTCTTAACATAGTAAAATTTATCTGCTAAAAATGCGGGAAAACCTTCTTGCTCATTACTGAGGAATCTACTTCTTAGGGTAGTACTTCTTAAGGTGTTACTAAAACTTTGAATTTTACTCTACAGTAGAATTGTAATAAATAAATGTACAAAGTTTCTTAAAATAGCATTTCTCAATAAAAAAACACGATACTTGATTATGTGAATGCATTACAATGCAATTTTAGCAAAACATACAAGCATGTAAAACAATATTTTCTTAACACCAAGCTGTTTTATTCTTTTAAAGAATTATGTCATTCACCCACACCCAGTTTAGCAAAAAATTAATGTTTTCGAGGCATGCTGTCTAATATAAAAAGCGATTATTCTATATATAAGAATGTTAAACTGTTTTCAATGACAAGGGATATTCTTGCTGTTTTATTATCAAAGACCGATGTAAGATGACCCGGTGGTACTTCTAGTGACATAAAATGAATATTTTCTTTACCATCTAAATTCTTCATTTAACTATTAAAATTGTGCATAGCTTAATTGCTATAATAAGAAGTGTCTTAACAAATCAAACAAACTTGGGCCAGCATTCAGCAACTAAAGGAAAACATCAGCATGATGTCAAATTTTCAAATTTACAAAATCGTGTTTCATTTGTTCACAAATTTTGAATTTCGTTTATAATCTTAGTTATTGCTATCTTACATGAGTTAAAATTATTTAGAACACTGTCACCAAAGAACAATTATTTACTGTTGCTTGAGAATTATTTCATGATGCTCAAAATCAAATTTTGATTGATTCAACATTGCATCTCATTTTACTTCCACATTACCTAAAAAGTCCTGCAGAGCCTAATTTTCCTTGGCCTATATTGGTTTACACATTTTCAAATAGGAATTTCTTGGACCAAGTGTCACTCCGTTGTATTGGATCCAGTTCTGTCCCATCACAGTCCTATGAGATTGTCGAGTCCCACAGTACCATTTTCCACACATCTTAACTTCTACTTTGATCAAAGTTATCCAATAGACTAATATTCTGAAATTCATGTTCTCAAATCTTTTATTTCTGGAACCAGTCCCGTATTTGTCCCAGTCCATTGAGTGCTTTGAACTGAGGACCCGCATCTTTAGCAAACCGCTGTTGAGATTTTTATCTTGTGCACTAACCTGCGATTATTTCTAGCAAACCAATTTATTGTAAACATTCATTTGCTTTTATATTCAACTTGAACGGAGGACTTTAATGTGAGCTCAACATCTTCTTCTCTCACAGAAATATTTTAAAAATCGATGATAACAAAAACTTCTAGAATTTTATTTGGTACTCCATTGTAAAAATGCGGAAGAAAATATTGTTAATAAATTGTATTAATATCAAATTATATGTTTAGATTTACACATCTAAAAAAACAACAAATTTTGTCAAAATTATTATCTTAAAATTGTGTGTTTGCCAATTTTCAAAAATCCACTTTGTTATCATTGAACGTGAGGAGAGTTTCCAGTAATATCTGATGAAAGGACATCTCGATTTTGATTAAGTTTAGCATTCAATTTCATTGCTGATCTTTCCAAGCCCCCTTAATTATACCCCTGTTGAAAATTCTTCCAGTCAAGCATCTATTACACAACATTGACGTAACTAAATTGAAGTTCAACAGTATTAAATTATTCAATACTTTGAATTAGTATTCCAATAAATCAAAATCTAAGAAACAAAAGGTATTTTAGAATATATAAATCTGAAAAATCAAATTCTAGAAATGCAATAATATATACTAGGTCTTAAACAATAAAATACAGAACAATTTAATGTCCGTTAATATATGGAAATAGAAAGTTAAAGAAAAAAAATTGAATTTATGTATTTAGTTGTTTTTACAAATATTAGAAAACTTAAAATGCAACGTGGAATAATTATTCTAAACTATAACATGTTTTCAATGGTCTAATGCTTCTTATATATTCCTGTTACTATTAAGAATTTTAATATTTTTGTTCTTAAATAGATTGTAAATTAATAAAAATTTCACATTCATTCATGTAATGCCAGTCATTTGCAATATTGTTTTGATGCTGAAACTTCTTTTTCTCAGCGGTAACATTTTATTGTGCATAATATTCACCACATTTCTAATAAAACTTATTATTAATTGTAAAAGAAATGCTTAACTCACTTTGTAATTCATGATTTGAAAATTGAATTTTTGGGCAGAAGGCCATCACTATCATCACAAAACACAAAACTTAAAACTGTCTGGTATGATTGTAACTACGTTTTTCTGCAAATCTAAAAAATTTCGTTTAAATGTGATATATGTTTATTTTAATCATTTTGGATCATTCTTCTACTCACTTAAAATATAAATCAAATATTAACAAAATATCACTAAACTCAAAGAAAAAAAATATTAGCGCCATCAATATAATTGAATTATTACTTTCCTCAGGCTAATGCACTGCAAGATTTTAGAGTAATTTTTTTAAATTTTAGAGATATTAATATTGTGTGGTTTAAGCAATGGTTTAGACATAATCTCACATAAAGTATTTCAAGATGTAGTTTGTTATACTACTGTAATCTTTCAAAACACAGTAATTTAGTGAAAAATAAAGTATAATTTCTGTGTTTTGAGATGCTGAGTTCTGCCAACCACAAATAAACAAAATTAAGGGGCCAACTTGAAGAAAATATTAGTGCAACATGACGTAAAATTAGTAAAGCATCAGATTTTCATGAAAAAGTCCATTTTGAAAATTTAGTGAATTACTGTGTTTTGCCAGATTACAGCAGTATAGAGATCTACTACTCATATGTAAAAACTATTGACTGCATAGCTGTTGTATAAATTTATCTCTTTTGACCAAGGCTCTTCATTCACACTATGATATGCTAAAGTTATTATTAAGCCATCCAAATGCAGAGAGCTGACATTCATCATTCATGGCCTAAAAGATACATGTTTATTAGATTTGGTTGTATATCCCACTTTACTAAATGAAAAGTCATAGAAATTGAGTTATGTTGTTCAAATCTGGTTATTACTTTTAATTCCAATCTAAGTTTCAGTAGACTGGTCTCAGGAATTCATTTCAAGGTTTATCACACTGTTAACTTCAAATCTTATGTGAGTGGAATGCTATGAACTGACGTTGCTAAATATGTTCTTAAGGAATACATATTGCTATGAAAAGATCTGGATACATTGTTTGGCTGAACAGGATAGATTGAAAATCATTTCCTTCACAAAACCTGCAGGAAACATTCTCAAATTTGGCCTCACTCTTGGATTATGAATATTATTAATACAGCAACTCTGGGTGAAAACTAAAATTATCTCTGTCATCCTCTGCATAATCAACTTCAATGTTCATACCCACAGTACCTTTTCCATCAACCATATATTACAGATAGGTTTACTCATGAAAAATACAAGAGGTCGTTTTTGCTTATTGCATGAGACTTCTTGAATCAGTGATTTCTAGTTTCAAAATTGTAACATATTACACTGCAATTATCATATTCCATTGCTTTCCCTTTACATTGTCACAAGCTCGTATGCTTCTTACTCAATGAACCTACTTCAACCCTCCCTATTTTCCTTTGAAAACTCCATATACTTGTCAATCTTTCTTTTTTCTTGATTCCTAAATTCCTTTCCCTTGATACTCTCCTCATTATCTTCCACTGCTATGTTTTACATCCATGCTTGAATTGTCTTGCTTGGCTGTAAATTGAAATCCCACAGTATCTTAATCTTTTCATTCTCACTGACTTCCTGGGGTTCTATGCTCATACCACTTGTCTTATGCTTCTATCCTATGATGCTTACGCAATCTCCAATGTACCATTCCACTGACACTGTCATACTTGAACTTATACTCATTCTGTGCCATCTCACACCCTGCTATGTTTGCATATACTAAAAACTTTCTTTCACTCTTAAGTATATGTCCTAGTTTTTGATCTCTTAAATTTAATCTCAATTGCTCATTCTTCAAGGATCACCATCTGTACACTTCATACACTTCTGTCTGATTATTGTTATTGTTACACACTTTCCTAATATAAGCTCCAGGTCAATCTCCCTACTTACCTTCTCCAATGTCACTACTTATAACTGCAACATCTTTCTTGAATTGGCATGCATCTGCAGATCTTCCATGTTCCAAGGGAACTCACTAATCTACCATTCTTCTCTAACTTCTGCCCCATGTCTATCTCCTAACAATAAACAGAAGTAGTGCTAAGCTGTCTCACTGGAATTTGTCCCCACCTAAACCTCAGCCTGTATCCATCCATGTAAGCCTGCCACTTTCTAAGAATTGAACTGCTTTCTGTGATACTGTATTGGCCTTTAGTGTCCTCAGTACTCATCTATGTGATATGATGCCATATTCCTTCCTGTAGTCTATCCATACCATTTCTAAGCTTTTTTTCCCCTCTTACAATTTTTCACCACTGTCTGGTTTATTAACAACTGATCTTTGCCTCCTCTAATATTTGTCCTGCATCCCATTTGCTCCTCTAGAATCAACCTATCTTGTTTATATTAATATGACAGCCTATCTGAAATCACAGATGTTATTGACAGAAATGATATTGGCCTGAAATTGCTTGGCTCTGCTTTTCCGTATGTCCTTCTGTATCAGAAATATTTACATAGCTAACATCCACTCTGAACAACAATCATGAATATTAAGTTAGGAATAGTGCTAGGCTTTTTTGTTTTACATTCATTTAAATTAATATGTTGTACAGTACCTGTTTTTCAATTAAAAAATTAAAGCATAAATTATTATTCCTTGTTGTAATACAATGTCCATTTGTAAATTTAGTAAAATTCAAATATAGTAAAAAAACAAAAAAGTGTTCATATTTTTAAAAAGTAAATACAATACCATTTTGTTCATTTCATTTTGAAGTATTGCTTAGATTTTTTCAGTTGTTTACATGATTTGGAATGGTGATAATCATTCATTCATTGAGGAAATCTTTACCAAACGCAAAACTGTATCTGCAACACAATGAGAGTTCTGTTTTCTCTTAAAAAGTGGAAGGCAAGATCATGTATCTGTTTAAAGCAAAAGCTTGTTATGGGTTACATTCAGAGCTAGTAAAATAAAATTGCATTGTATTTACTTTACAAACATAGAAACCTTTTTGTTTCTGTACTTTATTGACCTTCTTTTCAACCCATAAATGTGTCAGATTATTTTTGTCAGACCTTGTACTATCCTCATATCATAAGGTTCTGAGCTCATGGTACCATTCTTAAATTCTAACATACTGGATGCCAGTTACTTTTCAGCAACTGCCAAAATAAACTTAACATAATTCCATTCCTCTTTTTCAGTTTGAAATTTTGATATGCAGTTTCCATTTGATTTTTGAAGTAAGCATTTTGCATTACACTGAGATGATTCTTTTGAAAATTATATTTCTTTAAGATTGTTTTATTCCTACTTTGTGATTACTATTGGAATTGTTTATATAGCTTATTACTGCCTGCTTTGCATTCTCATCAGTTATTGTACAATGTTTATTCTTATGTGCAGAATCGCCATTGGGATAGGATTGGGGATTAGAAAATAGAAACCAAGAGAATAGAAAAACAGGATTCTAACAAAATATTTCACATTGTGAGTCACAATAACACCCTAAGCTGTGACATATGATAGAAAAATTTAGATAATTTACGTATACACATCTTTTAACTACAGGTAAAAACTTATTACTTTATCAGTAGGTGTTTATAAATGCAATATCGTCAAGAAAAAGAAAATGAATTTATAATTAGTATGAAGTTGACTCAACAATAACACAAGTTTTCATTCTCACAAACGTAAACAATTATTATAAAAAAGCATTCCCCTACTAAGGCTTTTGCTTGTAACACTAATTTTTTGCATTTTATCTTTTGGCTTTTCCTCACATATCATTAGCATCATTGATAAATTTTAGTGGGGAGTTTTTCGAATTTCTAAATTACACAATAGATGTGTGATAAAAGCTGTTTACATCCGCTACTTTATGTTATTAATATTATATTAATTAAAAATATCATTTTTATTGTTATTAATTTTTGAATTTTCAAAAATCTTCAAGTTGCATTTTAGAATTCAGTAGTTGGCAATTCCCCTATTTTATTAAAGCACCAATTATCAGTAGTATTTTTCTCTCTTTTTTCTATAGCAAATAGCACATTTTTAGATTTTCTACTCCTTTTAAACTGAAATGAAATATAGTCTAAGGTATTGATTAAATCACATTTTCAATGAATTGTATTTATTAATTAATAATGACATATTCAATTTTTATATTCTTTGAGAAAAGTGATGTAACCAAGAGATATTAACAGATGTATTAACTTCTAAATCATTAATATCTTCGGAAGTATTAAACTGACACTACTTAATTGCAATTTGTTGAAGTTAAATTTTACTTTATTGATTGTAGCCCATTTTATAATTTTTTTCAATTGAGTCTTGAAAAGCAATGTTTGAAATCTTTATATCACTTGACAAAGTATAGCAAAGTGATTTACAACTATTTGATAAATTATTTATAAAAGCTAGAAAGAGCATTGGCGCTAAAATTGATCTTTGTAGAACACCATTCATAATAATACAGCTGCTTGATAGTTCTACGGCTGGGTATTATTTCCAATTGGTAATGAGGTCGAATAAAAAAATTCGTGAAATTATTAAATAGCAACAATATTATAAAGTTTGAGGAAGTGAAAACAGTTCGGAACATCTCACCCAGCGTTGGCCTTGTGATTGGACACATGCAAAAATCTTCATATAAGCGTCTGTATTGTTCAGAATGCTTAAAAAAGAATCTGCACTTCTAGGTATCAAATGCACACATTTTGAGATAAAGTTGCACATAAAATTTTGGCAAAAATGCATATCAATGAGTGCTTGGAAAAAGATTAAGAGACTCGTCCTACAAAAAAAGCTCTAGTCTACTAGTGGATTCAGCTATTCTAGGAAGAAAGAGACGACTTTGAAGATAACCCTGCCTCTGGAAGAACCAGATACCTCAATAAATGATGAAAACATCGAAGATCGGCAATTAACTGTCATCAATTCTTCAAGATAATTTTGGAGTGACTAGAAATTCAGCATGATGGGTCCCAAAAGCGTTGAAGCTTGATCAAAAAAAATATTCGAATTGTTATCTTCTTGACATTATTGAACGAAATTGAAGTAGACGAAAAGCAGTTTCTGGCAAAAATGCCACCGGAGATGAGACTTGGATTCACCAGTATAATCCTGAGAACAAAATACACTCCTAACAATAGCTCTTTCATGGATCTTCAGGATCCAACAAGTTCAAATCTCAAAAATCTCCTCAAAAGTGAAAACGATGGTTTAGGGATTCAGAGGGTGGGATCCTGATAGGTTACCTTAAAAATCAAAGAACAGCATCAGGAGTTCACTGTGCTAAGTTTTTATGAAAGTTAAAGGACACCTGACTAGAAACGCAAGAGGAATCTTCATGGTTGAGTCATTTTTCATCATAAAAATTCATCAGTTCACAAGTTGCTTTTGACAATTTCTATGGGAAGTGCTTCCTCATACACTATATTGACTTGTTTTGGCCCCATCGGATTTTCTTTTCCCAAAGCTTAACGAAATCTTCTAAGGTACCCATTTTAATGAGGTAAATGAAGATAAACACTGTGCCCCATTTGGCACTAAAATAGCTTTCGAGAATTATATAATGATGGTCCTTAATTATGGAAAGATCGACTTGAGAAGTGTGTTAATCTCAATAACAGCTATGTAGAAAAACAACCTTAGAAGTATATTTTTTTAGGCAACATAAATATATTAAAAATTCCGCAAACTCATACAATTCAATTGAATGAAATTTCTTGAAATTTTGACGCTGTTTAGAGTTTGCCCTTGCACTGCAATCCTATTAAGTGTAGCAATGACATAACTGCGTTTTTACAAAGATTATGCAGTTCGTTTAATGTTAAATTAAGCAATTAATTGCGAACATTTAATGAAATACAAAAGTGGGTTCCATTTTTTAACAACAAATCATCCATGTTATCATCATTGATATCTAGTAATGTAGCGTATATGGATGGTTCCATGCAAGGGTACGTCTTAGGATTAGCGGTGTACAAATGGAAGTAACCAAACTTAGAATACCATCCCTTTACCAAATATTTGTTTGCATTTTCATCTGGAGAGTTCAAAACTATGGTGTCGTGTTCTTGATCGCCATCTACATAACCACTTAACACAAACGTTTGAGGTCCTATTACAACTCTTCTGCTTAAGCGAATGATTTTCAGTGAACCTGTCCAGATGAATTCGTACCATACGTAATTGCTATTGTAACAGATCAATTTTGGTCCCATGAACAGATACTTACAATCGTGGTCTATGTTCAGAAAATCTATATAGATTTCTGATATTTGAAATACGTCATTTAATTTGATCACTGTTAAAATACTTTTGAAATTCTTTCCACCAAGACTTGTACAACATACATCATCAAGTTCATTTAGGTTGAGGCAGGACAAATTCTGCCTATTTAAGTCATATGTCAGAAGAGTTATGGAATGTTGCATAAATTGATTTGTGATAAGAAGTAGTGGTGTCTCAAAAGAATATTGTGCAGTGTAATTGGTATTAAGTGATACAAAACCCTTCAATCTATCAAACACTGCATATTGGATGATGTTGGATTGAACACAGAACAACAGTGTTGAATTCAGTATTTGAAAATCAGTACATTTTGGAGAGGATGGAAAAATGAACACTTCATAAATCCTTAGATCTCCGTCATTAATATTTGAAAATTCAACATCTGTGTGGATTGCAGAGACCCTTTGATTTTCGTAGCAAAGAATTTCAATTTCTGAACTGTATTTGTAATGGCCAAATCCAATAAAATTCACGCAAAATGAACTAAAATTTATTTCCCTAATGGATACCTTGTTTATATTATGAAATGGATTGTAAAGAAGACTTTTACTGTCAATTTCAAAAAAATTTGTATGTCCGCTGTAACCTATACATTGAAGCTTAACTCTTAGGTAGTATATAAAAAATGGACATTTAGTCGTGTTTTTTAAATCCAAATTAACTACTGGGTGTGAGCTATTTAATAGTGAATAATCGAAAACTTCATCTTTAAGAGATAATTGCATCCATACATTTTGAAAAAGCAATTTGTTGTATGATAGTTCGAGTTTTTGGTTTTCTAACGTAATTCTTGGATCTCCAATATCATACCAATGGATAGCCTTGCATGAAAAAAACGAAGTTGTCTTATTCTCATATGAAACTAGTACTTCAATTTCAATGTCATTAGGATTATAAGAAATATCACAAATTTTAGAATAAATTTGCTGTTTGTTTAAATAGTTTGGTGTAAAACTGCAGTCATTAACCAAGATACTTTCTTGAGTGCTTCTTAATAAGATATCCACAATGACTTCAGCCAATCGTGGTAGCATCACTGTAATATTTATTGATTCCATTTCATGAGGAAAAGCATCCAATATCATAAATTCAATGGCGGTTACCAAGTACGCTTTTATCTGAAATTGAGCAATCTTGTAAACTCTATTTCCACATGTTGTGATTAAATTTTCTTGAAAGTCTCTTGACAAATCACAGAAGCAAATCTTCAATAGGTTATATGGAATATCTTCTTTTGTTATAAAATAGTTTATATCAATCTTAGCGCAAACCAATGTAAGTAATAAGAATTCATATGCAAAAATATGCCGACATAAATTTGACATGCCTTTATTAGAAATGATATAATTGTATGCGTTGCATTAATTTTTTATTGTAGTTAATGGTAACACGGATGTAAATTGATTTGCGAAGTATATCTATAAAATGCTTTACGGAGCAATTGATAGGACAATCTATTATTTTACCGAAATCTCGATTTAAATTTCATGTTTCTGTGATATTGTATAAATTGACATGTGACAAAATCTGACGTTACAGCTAAATGGGAGACTGTTTAATAATAAATCTAGGTTTTTGTGGAAAGAATGAAATTTATATTAATTATTGATATTTTAGACAAGACTGAGTAGTCGAGCGACAATTTTGCTTAATCACCATTATTATTTCTGCCTAGCTGAAAGTGCTGAATAGCGATTTTCATTCGGATCCTTTACTTTCCTTTGTAAGCTTCTAATCAATTGTGACACAAGATAAGCTCTCTGAAATTAATTGGGTGCAGTTATTTATTCCATTAATAGGTAAACTACATGAGCAAATATATTGCATAGTTTAGATTTTTAGAGTTCCAGATGGCAGACCTTGCATATTATATTATTAATTAATTCACTTTATTCTTGTATTTTCACATGATAATTCCCAGAGCAATGTCACAATTTTGGAACCTATATATACATTCAAAAATGCACAATATTATCCCTATACAATTTCTAAAAATCGTAATCCAAGATATCTCCTATGCAATATGTTGAATTTAGGTTAAGGTTTATACATAAATCTTAGTCAACATCCAGTTAAACTTATATTTGTACAATAACAATATTTTGAGAAGCATAACTTTCATTTGGCCTTCAGTTATTCTATGTCTCAGAAAATCATTCATTTTTCAAGGAACAGCGATTATGATGGGAAACTTAAGGTGTGCCGTGGATAGAGGGTGGGAATTTTAAAAGAATGGGTCGAATTCAAATTAAATAAATTTTATTTTTGAAAGCAAAACGTATAAGTTTGTATTTTGTACTTTTGTGGTTTTGCATTTAATTTAATTTTGCTTGGAAATTCTTATAATCTAAGGGTCAGCAATAAGTTTTATATTGAAAACGCTAAAAGATAAGTTTCACAAACGCAGAATGGGCTCTAAATTTTATCATTATTTAAAAATTGGGTGAAATAATACACTACGGACCGAGCGTGTCAAAAATAATTCAGCCCGTGTGTATATTTTGGATGGAAAACCTTATCAAATCACCTAAAATATTACAGAAAAACTTTTTTACAGAAGGTGTGTCTCGTCTATTGTCAATTGCAATAAAAAGTTTCATATCATTCTTATATTTTATAACACGTTGGAGTCTTATATCAAGCCATTTCTAAACGTTGCTGAATTGTATTTAGTGTCCACAAAAGAGATTGTAAAACATTTTCTAAACGATATCTAGAGATCTCTAAACCATTTATAGACCATATAGTGTTTCTAAGTAATTTCTATACTATTTTCAAATGTTTGTTAAAATTTGGCCAGGCTTTCTAATAGATGAAACTGGGTATTCTCCAATGATAATTAAAGTTTGAAAGTTCAAGTTATTATAAGATGATGTTAAGAAAAATTGGAGCATTAAGTATGTATTGCTTGAATACAATTAAAAAATTATTTTACAACATAATTTTCTATGTTGCTTCTAAACTATATTTTAAAATTTATTTAGAATAAAATTATTCAATTTAGATTTATAATGCGGAAAATTATTAGCAGATTATTAAAAAATATATAACAGAATATTTTGGGTACAGTTTAATTATTTGATATTTAAAAAATTATGACTTTCACTGTTCTAATGGAATATCAATGCTAACATTTTTTAGTTTGTTTGACCATGTTTGTTAAATGTTGTATGTAGCATTGTGTACGCTGTCTAATGCAGCTTTGCCTGCAATTACTTTGATATTTTATAAATTAACTTAGCATTCATATACGTAGTTACCAATTCTTTTAGATAGAATTCTTTATGTTTCTCTAAATTTACTCTTTTAAGTGTTATTTTAACTTCTTCCAAATTTCCATATACATAAATTTGGGGGTTGTGACTGCAGCTCGATATTCGGATCAGCTCGATATTCAAATACAAGCAAAATTTGAAACAAATAACATTTGGACAATCGCAAACTATTTTTAATTGGCAAGTAATTACCGTATTCATTTTTAATTAATAAATTTTTAAAATTCAAATTAAATTATCGAAATTTTGCTTTTATTTGAATATCGAGCTGATCACGAATATCGAGATAAAGTCACAACCTCTAAATTTGCAGGTCTTAATTTAGCACTACTATAATTTTGTTTATTAAAAGCGTTTCTAAACATTTTATATGGTATTGGCCCCAAAACTCGAAATATTTCCATGGATCAGCACAAGACCGACTAGAGAAGCTGAATTACATGCAACTGGTCTCTCGGCTGCTATTTTAAGTAGCAGTATTGAGAATGATGGAGCAAATTATATCCTTAGGTGAACATCATGTAATTGATGGTGAAGAAAATTCGCCAAACATTGATATTGTCTATTTTTCTAAAGAAATTTGTTGGTAATTAATTAAACATTTGTATTTAACTGAAACGGATGTTTCTAAACAATTCTGTCAGTGATAATGTGAGTTCCCATGAAATGTCAAAGTATATTTCCAAAATGACATTGAACAGTAGGAAGATCTCATGAACACAATTGTGTCAATCAAAAAGTGGATCTGTCAGAACTATAATAGAAAAATTGATGAATATTTTCCTGTTTTGCAAATGGCGAGATTTTGCTAAACATCGCATTGCATACAAATATTAGGGCGGTTATTTATGGAAGAAAATGGGAAGACAAGCATAAATGATTCAGAAAAAATATTGGCCTACATTTGCTCTTTTCATAAGGAAGTACAATAGATTGAGAGTAACAGTGTTTTAGAGGTCATGATATTGCAGTCTAAATTCTTTCCACTTTTTTGACGGTAAGTCATTATGACAAATACCATCACAATAAATTACATTTGGAAGTACTAGCAAAATAGATGATAGTTTAGTACAATGAAACAGTAAATATTGAGTCGAATATTCATGTGCGAGAATCCCCAATTGCTGTTTCAAGGAAACCCATCATCAGAGAGGATGTTGCCAAAATGACGTGATAGAAATAAATCTGAACAGTGCAGTAATTGCAGTAAAGTAATTTTTATGCAGCACACAGAAAGAGTTTACTTTGATGGTGATACTATTATTTTTGTAAATGTATTTTTTTTGTTTTCGCTGTTAAAAAATATATTTGTTTGATTCTCTAATCATTGGAAAAGGTCCAGCATGTTGTTCTCACCAAGTGTTTGTTCTTAACTAATAGGATTGGCTTATAGTGGGTAAAATTAGTTTCAATATTTTCCGGTAATTACAGGTTTAGCCCCAAGATTACTTCTGTTAAAATGAATTCTTAGCTCTTAAAGCATGAGGATGTATATCTTCAATCTATAGAAAAGTGAAATAATTCAAGCTGTACATATGTGGATTGCCCTAATTTTGACTCTAAAATTTAGGAATGGACTCATATGGGTTTAGCAATGTAGCCGAAAAATTTATGGTGTAGAAAACTTGCTCACATTACTCCTATTTTTAAGAAAAATGATCCACCAATTGCCACTAATTATCGGCCAATCTCAATTACTTCCCCAATAAGCAAAATATTCGAAAGATTATTACATAATCAAACAACTGAACATTTAAATAAGTATAATTTATTATCAAACACGCAATTTGGATTTTGCAAAAATTTCTCAACAAGTGATGCACTATTATATGCTACTGAAACTTGGAAAGCATCACTCGATTCTAATAAATTTGTAGCTATAGCTTGTTTAGATCTTTCAAAAGCCTTTGATTCGATTAATCATAACATTCTAATTGAAAAACTATCTTACTTAGGATTTTCTAGTAATAGTAAGAAATTGAGAACTAGTTACCTCAATCAAAGATTCCAAAGAGTTAAATTAAATGATATTTTTTCAGAATGGTTACCAATTTACAACAGAGTGCCTCAATGTATGATTCTAGGTCCTCTTCTTTTTAGTATTTATGTAAATGACATGCACTGTAACTAATTGCAACCATATGAAGAAATTAGCACACGCTGAATTTGCTTACGTCATCATTTCCCATAAATGTACAATGAATTTGACTAACTGACACGAAGCTATCATAGGATTAGCAAAGTCCTGAAACAAATTTTGATTTTCTATATTTAAGAACAAAATATTGCAATACATTATTGCAAGGCCCTGCTTTAAAGTGAATTGCTGTTGTAACTTACAGCTCAGCGAGTTGACTTCATGACTAATTTTAAAATTAGTTTTAGAAATTTGAACGATTACAAAAATTTACGAATTTTAAGCATTGCGTATGTGTAGCACTGAAGAAAATATTCAAGCATGGTCAGGAACCGAATCCTATACCCAAAATCTAAAACTTGGCAAAGGATGACAGGGCCTAACAGAGAGGATAGGGATGCCTACCATGGAGAAATACAGGCTAGCAGCTACATTAATGGGGATGTACAACTATAACTTACACACGCATTATAAAAGCAAACTAATGCCCATTGTTCTACGGCTTATGTCTAGCACTGATGAGCACTTTTCTGCATTGGAAAGAACTTTCTGCCCAATCCAATCTCAGTTTAGTTTGCGTTAGCTAGTCGAAGTAAAGTACACAGATTTTCTATTTATCTCATAATTAAGGCCTGATTTCGAAGTAATACAAAGAAAAAATGCAGAATTTCAAGGAAAAACTAAAAAAATGCAGAATTATTATTACAGACTAATGCATAGGATTCACTTGAAGAAGTTCTTGACAAGAATGAGGTTAAAATACGAAATCCTATTCGATCAACATAAATCTCGATGGTGAAAACCTCTTTGTTAATCTCCCTAATTGTTTGTTGCCAAACATTTCAGTCCTAAAATATGCTTATGAGTTAAAAGCTCTTTGACCATTAGTTTACACACTGGAAAACCTAATCAGGATTACAAAAATACTGATCTATAACAAATCATACTATCACCTAATTTAACTAACTACAATTTCCTGCACAAATATTTAATCCCTTAAGAACTTGGATCACCCAGCTCTCTCAGCTCTATACCTTTTGCAGGTCAATTTCATTCTTATGAAATNGTTCTTGACAAGAATGAGGCTAAAATACAAAATCTTGATGGTAAAAACCTTTTTGTTAATCTCCCTATTTGTTTCTTACCAAATATTTCAATCCTAAAATATGCTCCTCTTTTATAGCTTTGTGGGAACACTCCCACCTGATCGAGAGAAATTTTTTAACTGTTAGTGTGACAGGTTTTTCAAAACCGGGAGAAAAAATTTAAATTGCTATGCAATACTTTTTTGTCTAGGTTTTACAAATTTCTAAACTCGTCAAAGTGCATAGATGCATTATATATTAGGTGTTATCATCACTAAAGTTCCAACCTGACCAATCAACCGACGAAGAAGCCAATTATTGGAGGTTTTTGATAATTGAAACTCCAAAAGTGAATAGTTTGATAGCAAACGATAATCAATTTTCTTTCCAGAAAATAAGAGACATATGCAAAATTCCGCGGATGTTTAGTATGATGAAAATTTTATCTCCTATCATATTAGAAGAATTCTCCGTCCAAGAAACTTAGATAGGTAGCATATCTTACTTAACCACAAAAGCTCAGAATCTAGTCCTTAGTTCAGCTGGATTTACAAGTCCTTGTTGATCCGCACACCTGCAGTTGTACATCTGAATGAACACTTAGTTATCAGAAAATATAGTATACAATTAGTTATACAGCAATTCATGTTTTATGTTATGGGTATGCTATTGGGCGTTTAGCAGGATTCGGTGCTTATGTAGAATCTTGACAACCTTCCAACTAATAAAGCTTAACTAAATTTAGGAGCTGTTGTAACATTTTTCCCTCCTTGACTAGTACGGTAGGTGACAGATTCCGAGTTTCCATCTCTCTTCCTTTACTCTAACTTTGTGTTGCGTATTAATTAAGATAATATCTGTTCAACTAATATTGGTACTTTAAACTAACAATAGTACTTTAGGCACAAGACAAGAGATAGATGGTACAATGTACAGGGTCAAAAACCCGCCTGCCCTTTAAATGACATTTGGTTGAGGGTGACCTTTGTGGTGTCGTCTCCATCCTCATGCCCTTTAAATGACAATCAGATTGAGGAGACTTTCTTCTTACTCTTCTCCAATTGTTGGTCGGTGTTAGATTCTCCATCCTCATGCCCTTTAAATGACAATCAGATTGAGGAGATTTTCTTTGTACTCATCTTCTTCTGTTACTAGGTGAAGAATACTCCATCCTCATGCCCTTTAAATGACAATCAGATTGCGGAGACCTAGTATTTCCACTGTTACTGCTAGTGTTTTCTTTC
>CABFPE010000020.1:2458883-2480885 GCA_900660155.1 Hofstenia miamia | reverse complement strand
ATGCAAAAGACCATCTCAATCACATTGAGACTCCATGCTCTTGCAAGGATGTCCAATGTTTAATGGGCTTTCTAAATTATTGTGGCTCATTCATTCCTGAACTAGCCAATTAAACCAAACATATCTCCAATTTGATCTGAAAGAACACTGAGTTCTGTTGGACCTGGGCTGAACAGGAGGAACTGGATTCTGTGAAACAAGAACTAAGGCAGATCCAGAGTTTAAATACACCTGACTACACAAAGGAGTTTATAGTCAACTGTGACGAGAGCTCTGTTGCCATCAATGGTGTCTTAAGCCAGATTATCAATGGTCAGGAAAGTCCAGTGCAGTACTTTAGCCAGAAGCTCTGAAGTGCTGAGCTAAATTATGGAGCAACAAAATCCAAGATGCTAGTGCTCATCAAGAATCTGAAGAAGTTTTGATTCTTCATATTAGGTAATCACTTTGTTGTTCACACCAATAACTCCACACTAGAATGGTTAAAAAGTTCTCTGGCAACAAGTTGAATATTGTTGCCCAGTGGCTAGAATATTTAAACAACTTCACCTTTACAATCACCCACGACCTGGGGAGATTACATCTCAATGCAGACTATTTTACCACTCTTCCTAGTTACAAGAGTAACCTTTGGAAGCCACCTGGTGAGAAGACTCCTTTTGGGTTTATCCCAGCATATGACTATGAACTCCTTCCTGACATTAATGCTGATTGAAACAGGAAAGCAATCCTCCCCATCATGGTGGAGGAAGAGATATCAGAGAAGGAAATTTCAGTCCATCAGCTACATGATAAGATCTTATTGGAAATCATCTCAAAAGTAAATAACCACAATCATGCTATAAGTGATTTTGCCAAAAGTTATTTCCAATGTTACCACTAGAAAGTCACTGAAGCTGGGCTTCTTTATGCACATAGCCAGAATAACCATCTGGCAATCCCCGAATATTTTAAGAGGGATCTTGTCCAGAAGATCCATAAATGAGGTCACCTAGGGATTATACAGAACAAGCAAACTTTTAACAATTGATACATCATGATAGGAATAAGAGCTACTGTTCAGGATGTAATAGACAAGTGTGAAGCATGCCTGCTTCAGGGAGCTGGACACTTTCCAGAACAGAGAGCCAAGCTCCACAGTTGGGTTGCCAAAAGAACTAATGAAGTAGTCCATATGGACCTAGAGAAATTTTCAAGGGACAAGGAGGGTTTTCTGTACCTTCTGGTCTTGATAGACCATTTCACGAAATATGTGAGACTCATTCTGCTTAACAATACTACAGCCAAAGCCATCAGAGGAAAAATCGTAAAGGAGTGGATCTTCAAACTCAGACTGATGGAAAGATTGGTTTCTGACCACAGTCCTCAATTTGAGAATAACCTGATGGCCAACCTCATGAAAGAACTAGAAATTGTGCACAACTTCACAACTGCATATCATCCTCAATCAAATGGTGTTGTTGAGCAGCTAAATCACACTATCATTAAACTGATCAGAGTAGCCTTAGCCTGTGCTGCCAGCAGAAATTGGAGACAAGTTATAGAGGTTGTAGAGTTCTTCTACAACCATTTTTGCTTATTTTCCCCATCAGATTACTGATACCAATCAGGCGCAAAAACTTGCTACTAATTGGCAAGGACCTTTTATCATAACAAAAGTATTAGATCACCACTGGTACTTACTAGATAATGGTAAAGTCACCCATTTTCAGCAACTTAGGCAAACTATTAAAGATATACATAATGCATTTATCAACAACAATAATGAGTTTTCCCTCATTGATGATGGCATAAATGAGATTGAATATTATGATAACCTCACCAAATGTGAGGAAGACGACCTTACACAGGTTGAGTACAATAGTAACTTCAGTAGTAGTAGTAGCAACACTATAGTTACTCATGTTTTGCCTAAATGAAAAGCTAGAAACCAGAGATATTTAGATCATTTAAATACCCAGGATTAGAACCTTAATCTTATATCTTTATTTAGCAACCATGAAAAGATCAAAAAACCATCCACCAACCAGATGCTGTGTTTGAAGATGGGTGAACCCACAAGATGAGATGAACTGAGCAACAACACTGAGACAAGTAGATGAAAGCAAGAGCAGCCGCCACTACAACAGGAGACAACTCTCTCCTTGGGAGCAGACTTCCTGTGGCTATACTCAGAGACAGCTCTCTGAGTGGGAGCAGACCTCAAATGACTACGCATGGAAACAACTCTCTGTGCGGGACTCTGAGGAGCCTAGAGTGCCTTTTGCTCAACTTACTAACATAACCCTGTCCTGAGTTGACTTGAAACCCCCTCCTAGTCCCAGTCCTTCCTCCTGTGATTCAAATAGCATTAGATTCCAATAGCAGAGGATAGAAAAGCAATGACATCTAAGGTTGGAGATGAGATTCTACATCTGTACTTCATTGCTACACAAAAGGCAGTTTGCTTGGTTCATGATAATCTATCTGAGGAAACTAGAAACAAGCTGCAATGTACTTTCAACAACAAAGATTTAACTAGTTCCTTTGATGTTATTCATTTTATTATTGATGCAGAGCATAGGCCCATAATTAATGCTATTATTTGCTATGACTCCAAGATGTTAGCTGGCATGGCACAACCCTATTGGTGAAGCACAGTCCACTCTATGTTCAACAAAGACTTCAACCTGTCCCACCTGTGCCAACTTTTGAACAGTAAGGAGAAAATCAAGAAATTCAAGTGTGTGAACATTGATTTTGACAACCTGTTAATTGTTTACTTCTTTCACATAAATGAGGTAACTCACCTGAAGATCTTAGAAAAGATAGAAATCACCTATCAACTTGCTAAAGTGGAAAAATTCACCTTGTCATGTTTTTAAAGGGGGAATACCAAGACAACATCCTGGAAGAAGTCGAAAACTTACACTTCTGCATGGAGAATTTTACAGTCTTATACAGTGGTTCATACATGCCAATGAGTATGTATAACACTCACATCATTTTGGCCATGAAGCTCATCTAAACAGACCTGCTCATGCGCAGGAAGATCCCCATGCACTGTCTTGCAGTCAACACTTGCTTGATCATAGATGCATGTATTCATGCCCAATCTCTGGAGTTGACTAACATCAGCTTGCCCAGCCTCTCTTCCATATCAGACCTCCACATCAGCTTTGCCTTTTCACAGAGCACAGCCATGTTGCAAGAAATTGATGAGGTTTGGACAAACCCTAAGGCAGATCACAGTCTGGAAACAGAGTGGCCTACAATTAATATTTGCAGCCCTACTTCTCAGTATAATCAATCCATTGAAAGAGTCTTAGCCAAGTTACATCTATCACACAATACCTAAGGCCCCCAAAACTTTTCCAAAAAGTTATTCTCCAAAAAATTTGCACCAGCAATCCAATCCTGTGGAGCTATGTGGATATAAGCCTCCTTTCTCACTTTTGATCCTCAGATTCAGCTGCCTTTGGATAAACCAACTTGAGAAAAACTCAAAAAGCAGTGTCCTCATGAGATCACAATTGGTCCTGCTGCCTGGAAAGTGAAAAATTGGTTGCTGCACTCATGTTCATTGCCCACTTCCCCAGTGAAATCAAAGAAAGCTATGGTACATTTTGAAAAGTTCTATGCCTGCCTCATCAGATCCAGCAGCCCACTCAGTTGTTTCTGCCACAAATGATTGTCAACCATTTAGGAATCACCTTTTCAGACTTAAATATCTTTTTGGATATGCTCAAGAAGTATGTGTGGGGAGCCACTGCTGAGACTAAATTTCCTTCTCTTAACTCAGAATAGTCACCCCTGTGCACCAGCCAACTCATATGCCATGAGTACAGTTCTACAAAGCAGTTCCTCAAGTGTGTGGGTAACTACAATGTTCATACATGCACAGAGATTTTCTTCAACCTGGAGTGCCTTAACTATCCTGAGTGCAGACACAGCCACCTCACAAAAACACAGCAACAAGCAACCAAAGATGGTGAGATCATCCCCATCACTGTCCTGGGACAGACTATGAAGACACCTGAGCAATTTTATTGAGAGGAAGAACTCTTATCCTCGTCAGCAATAGAAGTATCATACTGTCCAACTGTTACCCAATGGGGGGCATGGAGAGTCACTTGGGGCCCTTTGTTTATTTTTACTTATTGGGACTCTCTTTAATTAATTCAGTGCTATTTCCATTATTAACTTAGTGATTGTTATTGATTTTCAGTTTTTTGAACTTAGCTTTTGAATTTGTTATAATTGTCCCCTCAATTAAAGAGTACATGTAAATTGCTCATTTAATTTGCAAGGGAAATAAGTGAATTTTGTAAATGATAAATATTTGCCTTTTTTTCTGTATAAATTAGGGAACTCATTGTTGCAATTGTCAAATAAATCTCATTCTCACTGGATAACATTTGCTTTTCTATCATTTATTATACCTCTAACCTTTTTAGATATGGTATTGATTTTATGATAATGAAACTGTAAGATCTGGCAATAATGTGGGAGGATCTCCACTGTGCCTGGGGTGACTACTTGCTCCTTGACAGATGTGAGCCCATATTGTGGTCACCTTAAGGCTATGTATAGGTATAGGAAATAAAAGAGCTACTAATTCAATCAATTCTACATGCACTTAACATCACACTATGCAAATATAATATGCCATTGGTGTACATGAATATGTGGTAGCTACACATTATTAACATCTTATTACATAAGATGAGATAACAAGAACACTGAGCTAAATTTGTTTTATTGAGCTAGAAATTAAAACTTGAGACACACAATTAGCACCTTGGCTGGTAAGGATGGTTTCTAATGATTTGGCTTTGGCATGATGCCATGTAAATTGGTCACTTTATGGAATGCCTTCTTGGAAATGGTTTTGGTTCTTTTTTCTACAGTGAAATTGGTAAACTACCAATCTTCATTTGTTTTGTTAGAGTATGGGCAACTCTCAGTGATGGTAATTTCTTGTAACCTTTGTACTGCTCAAGCTGCTAGACATGCCCTGTGATTCTACAATATAATTCCTAGGTTTCAGTTATCCAGCTGTATTTTGAATCTGTTATAATTAATACATGTAGTAAATGATCAATAGTCAACTAAATGAGAGAAAACCCCCTATACCTAACATAAGTGCACTTTCATGATCTGGCACAAAGACCCTAGAATTGATCTCATGATGGATCCAGACCACTACTAAACACAACTTGTTTAGCTTGACATTCTATTAAATTATCAAACTATATCAAGAAAATAATATAAGAATTCCAAATGAATTTCTTTATCAATTGCTTACAGTGAAATTAATCTATTTATAGTATTTTTGGAAAAGTACCTGTTGATTTCAAATTTAAACTGTTTGTCTGCCAAGATGGCAGCCAAAAATAATGGAAGCAACTTTGCCCCCTCTGTTTTTCAACAAAAGTATTATTATCAACCAATACTAATCTCTCACAATTGACACTTGTTCTTACTTGTTTGCATAACACAAATTAATCTAAACTGATTATATATTTTTACAATGTTTTTTAATCATAATTGTTTTCAATCTTATTCTCCTTCTAAATCAACATTAGTAGCTTAGTTAATCTGGATGATGCTACAGTAGAACTACCCCTTCCAAATAGCCATTTATAGAAAGATGCATACAGAATTTGCATGCACATTCACAATAGAAAATTTAAGTTTGATTGAATTGATCCTTTGTTGAAACAGATGCTTGGCATGACTGTGATTTACAACTATTTAAATTGATGCAATCCAATTCAGCCCAAGGAAAGTGATCCTGGTCATCTTCAGCATCATCAATTTGAAATTGTTTGATTTCCCTAGGTAAGGATAAATTACTTAAAATAAATGAACATCCAATAAGAAATTTAGATAGAGTCTAGTCACCATTTCAAAATAAATTGTTAAGATGCTGCAGCCATTCATTTACATGCCCATATGGCTTCTTTTGTGGGAATACCTTTCCACCACTTTTTTGCAATGTTCACAACTCTGCATGAGTTTGCCTCTTCATCTATTTATAATTAGTAACATAATCAAGCATATTTCACTTACTCCTAAGGTATTCCAAAAAACCATAAATATTCCCATGCTGTGCATAAAAATTTGCAAAAGTGTAGAATGAAATGCCTCTAATTTATTATTAGTTCCCTGATTATGTCAATCAGATAAACTAATTAAGTCATCTTTCAGTAGCCAGAAATTATCAAAATAGCTTAAAATATCATTCAATTCAGGATGTCATATCCTCATGTGTTGAGCAAATTTGTGAAAAACCTTAACAATCTCAAACTTGTTGAGAAAGGCCAAAGACATGATGCAATGAATGAGCAGTCTTCCTAGTTTATTGCTCAAATAAAATTGCACAAGACCATTATTTTGAATATATCTAAAAAACCAAATTAGGCAGTAAACATTTACAAAAAATTTAAAATTAACCCCTTGATTTTATTTCAAAATAATAATAAATATAAAACACATTAAACCTGCAGATAGACTGGCAAAAATGAAAATAACATCCTTCAATCTGTGAACTAGGAAAAACTTCTTGAATGGATGCTATCAAGCCAGTTTCAAAGTCCATAGTAAATGACTTGGATTGGAACACAAGCATCAAGGAGTGACAGTGAGTTTTCAGTAAAGTAAACACAACAATATATATCTCTGGGTTTTTTCCCCTGAAGTAAGCAAAAGACACAAGGAACAAGCCATCCATCAACAATAATTGCTATAGTGAGCAATTGATTAAAAATATGAGGAATGGTTTTAAATGTTCCATCAAGCTGAATGGTGGTTGAAGTACAAAGTTCTCAAAGTAAATTTGCAGAGGATAAGTTTATAAGCCATTTTTTATTGGCTTCTCCATCAAAACAATAAAGTTTTCATCACCAATGGTCAGGAACAATCAGGTACAGTAGTGAGATGGGGAATAGGAGGCAGCTGCTTCCTATGAAATGCTGATAGTGATTTGCACATAGATTCCATAGAGGGCATTTGACATGTTATCTCAGTTGGTAACAAATAAAATTTGTTATTGACAGCTGATGTTATTGATGTTGATGAACTTGAAATTTTGTCTTTAACATTGCATCAAAAAAAGCACTCAGCAATAACTGCCTCTTGTGTTGCATGATTACATTCACCTAAACATTGCAATAACACAAGTCAAAGCACAAAATCAAGCACCTGTGCAAGTGAAAACACAATTTTCCAAAAATACATGGCTGCTACAGGTCCTATTTTTACACTTGTACAAAATGCGATTTCCAGATGGCTTATGCACTTGGTAAATATACTTTTGATATATCAGTTGCAGCTTTCCTCTGTTGGTTTCAATGAAGAAATGTGAAACCATTCTAGACTAGCAAGCACAAGAACACAATCGCAAAAAATATATATAACAACTTATAATAAATATGTACGAAACGTCCCATTAGTCAAAAAGTCTTTTAGACGAGCCCTGTATAGAACGATAATACCTATAGGTTAATCATGCTATGGTACTCCAATTGTTCAATTTTGATCAAATTTGCGATTACTTATAATTAGCAATATTCTGTAGCTTAAAACAAAAAGTTTTTTATAAAGGCTTTTGGGTTGGACCATTTTTTGTAAATGCAGAAACTCTGTGTGCAGCATTTTCTGGTTTCCAGTTTTTGAAGCTTACTGATTAAAAGCTAATTTTTTATATATGAGCCATGCTAACTTTGTCAGTTATAATGTGCATGTGTAAAAATGATCTTCAAGTATTTAAATTTTTTGTGTTTTTTTTGAATCTAAGTAACATAATGGACTCTGAATCGAACTTGCACATCGTTAGATTCTTGAAAAAATGAATATGCAATGATTTATGTGTCATTTCTTTAGTATTTGGTTTCAACATCAATATAATGCAAATTTTGGTTGAACATATTTTGTTTAGAAAATATTCTCGATATTTTTTTGATTCTGAGTATCCCTGCTTTTGACTTTATTTCTTCAATCAAGCCACAATTCCAACGTTGTCAGCAGTATTTTTTCAACATCTTTGATATAGCTGCAAGACATATAAATGTTCAAACTTTTAATTGCGACCTAGAAGATACATTTGTTTTTTATCAATTGGTGTCAAAAAGCAAATTAGTGTTTTTGAAATTGTGCTATGCTAAATATTGTCTTCGAACGCTAATTAGTTTGTCACAACATGTAAATATATTGTTATAATGTCAAAGGAATTTTGTGCTAACCAAAATTAATAAATATTTCTTCTCAGATGTATACGACATTAGAATTCCCTAAGTAGTGTAAAATTTTCTGTATGTATTCGGTTTTATTTATAAATAAGTAGATTTTTCATTTGCGCACAACTTTTTAATATTATATTTTAAACGTTTGGATTTTGCAGTATTAGTATTTGTTAATTTTGAAAATCTTTTTTCTTATAGTTTATTAATGAAATGGAATGAAGCATGCTATTGCATGCTCTAGAATTTGTGTTGTAGACTTACCTATCGAATATTTGGCCTATTTATCCTATTTCAAAGAAATTCATTTTGATTTTTTGCATTAATAGAATGTTGTTTTAAATGCTATAACATCCATAAACATCCATTCCTGTTATAAGGAGGTTACACTAAATTATTATTCTGTGAAATGGTAGAATCCAGTCACGATTAGAACATACCGGTTTCATTGCTATAATGGAAGGGAAGGGGATAGACATTTAATCGGAATTGTATGCCAAGTTACGAAAGTGTCAAATATCGGTTGCAATAGAGATATGTTTTTCTATAGTGAGAAAACTCTTAGTCTATGACAGAGATCTTACCCACAATAATATATGCAAATTTATGTGCTGTTATTATAATTTAGTGAAGTAGTTGCTTTAAAAAATTGTCTTATTATGAAATTTTTTGTATTTGTGTTACATCTTGTTCTCAATAATAGAAAAACGTTTTATATTGCTTAAATTGATCCTTTTAAAAATGGGTGGGTATATTTAACTAAATTCTGTCCTATTTTGTCATAAAAATAAGGTTATATTTTGTTTTTTAAAGTCATATTTCTGGTTTCCCTAATAATAATTAAGCAATATATTATCCTGTATCCGGCAGTCAAATTATCTGGTATCCGGAATGTTCAATTTACTATTCGGAACACATCCTTAGTCTTTTGTAATTGATCAATGTAATGAACTAGTAATTAACAAAAACGGTGTTATGTGCAGGGGGAAGGAGTTCGGGGGTCGGGAAAAATTAATTGGTGTCGACCTAATTAATTATTTTGTTCATCAAGCAATTAATTGGGGCCCTAAGCATTGCCAATCAATTAACCAATTGAATATGTTATACCAATTATTTCTGTTTTCACAAATATTTCAAACTACCACGAAGTCACCAAAACAATGTAAATATAATCATAGAATTAACTACAACAAACAAAAAGCACATGCACATATAATTAGTTCATTTTTAATTAAATATAAGCATTAAAGAGTTCTAATCTTCCTGCTCCTGCATCATCACTTTCATCGCCATTCCTTGGTTCATATTCGATTTATTTTAAAAAGTAATTGCATCTCTATATTAAATGGGAGAATGCTTCGACGCACGTCACTAAAAGCCTGTCCAGCCACACTTAAAAAGCGTTCCACAATGTTTGAGGTAGGCAGGAGAAAACCACAATAAAAATAAGCATTGGAAACCGCTTTTACTACTTTTCTTCTTTTTAGAATTGCCATAATTCCAAGTTAAACCTTCAGATTTGACACACTCACTGATTCAGCAGCAGATAATTTGTCATGTTGATTGAGAATTTTTGCTACCGCATTCTCAAAGTACGGAGGATGTATTATATTCGAGTTTGCAGACAAATATTTATAGACTGTATGTTTATAGATGTATTTATAGACTGTATGTTTTTTCAAACTTCATCAAATAGTACGCAAACGTCGGCAAAATCGAACGATTCTCTTTCCAACATCTTTGTTACTGCGTTCAGTTTAGTGAAGATATGATCAAGCTTAAACAAATCACTCGGTTCTCTAGCAGATGGTAAATAATCACGTAACTCCTGTGCGCTTTCTCGTTGTGCTAGGTGAGGTTTCAGCTGTCGGTAGCGCATTACCATGTCCGCTGTACTGCTCCAATGAGTCACATTCTCCGCAATGTCCAAGCAATAAATTCTTTAAATGCATTGACAGTAAACTTGCTCTCATCCAGAAAAGGCGAATGCTGTTGTGTACACTTCTATTTATTTACTTAGACGTTTTAGGAATTGAAGAAATTTAAATGAACCCAATTAAATCAATTTAATTGATAAGCCAGCAATCCATTAATTGGAACCCAAATAATTCTTCCCGACTTCTGGTTGTGGTTTTATTACAAATTCGTATTTTTAGCGGTCTACACAATTCTTATAAACTTTTTGCTTATTGTCGCATTACATTGCTCTCCAAGTTCTAGAATTTAAGAGTACAACTCTTTGCTTTAATCAATCTGGCATTCAGTGATTCAAAATGCAACCTTGAGTAAAAATTTTGTTCGAAACATTTGTCTTTGTTGAAGTTTCGGATATACGCGAAATTTGGATATGAGTAGTAGTGTCGCATGCGCACGTTATATTTCCGGAGAATTGCGCTAATAATGAGCGTTGAATGGAATTGTATGAAGATTTGTTTTGAGATTCATTTGCTAATCGGACTCTTAATCCTGCTGTTGTGAGTTCAGGACTCATATCGATTTAATGAACTAATAATTTAGAATTAGACTTCTGTTTTTTTCTGCGAAAGTCGGAAATTTTACACAATGTTCGTAAGCTACGCTAATTGTATCATCACAAACTTAAACTCTTGTTTGACTAAAGCAATTTTTTCATCTGTAATGGGGCTACTTGTTTTTTGAACAATTGTTATTACGGATTCACACCCCATACGACATAAGACAGTCTATTTTTACACAACCGTACAAAATGAAAAAGCATGTATGTATTTTTTGATATATTATGTTATATGGTAAAAAAATGTATAGAGGTTCTAAGCTCAAACTTGGACATATCGAAGTTAGAACTAAATGTAATTTACCTTTTGTTGATTATTTACAGTGCATGAAGTAAACAAAATCAATAATTGGAACTTAACTGATCAAACATTGTGTTTACTCAGAAAGTAGTTTGTGCTGTTTAGTAGTAATTTTTGGTTTTTTTACACTTATTGTCATATCTTAGTATGTAAATTGATCTACCTCACTAATATACACATTTATTTTGTCTTTTAGATGCATAGATTTTTTATTATTTTGCTGAGTGTTTGTGCAGGTACGTTTTTATTTAATTATATATTTGCATAGAAACCAGGCGTGGCTTTAGAGGGGATGCACCGGGGTCCAGTGCCCCTCCCCCCCCACAATATTTTTTATATTGATGTTTACAAGAGTGTCTTCTCAAAATTTCAAGTTAGCAATACATACAATCTTTTAAATTGGAATTTAGAGGTTTAAATTACTTGGCAATTATATATTTTCTCAACACAGAAACGAATGTGCCCTACTTGTTTCAAAAATCCTAAAGCCGCACCTGATAAAAACTTAGCGTTGGTAGGTTTTAGCATTTTTATTAATATTTGTAAACCAGTTAAATTTGTTGAACAAGGGGGGAGACTTGAGCAGCTTGTTTTCGAAAAACAAAATGTCTGTTTTGTAATCTAATTATAACACAATTATTATAATTTTTTAAAAATTTGCCAAAAATTATAGTAGTGCAGGAATGTAACATAAAGTTGACCTTGAAATAATAGCTCATGATTTTAATGCCTGTTTTTGTTTTGAGAGGATATTTTTTATGAATTTTTTGACATTCTTTTTTGAGCCTGATTCCATATATCCTTAGACCTCTCTGAAAAACGTTTAAAACCTCAACTTTCATATTTTACCCTCTTGACCTTTGATAAATGGTGTCAGTGAAATACAATGTTTATAAAGTGATGGAGTATATAATAAATATTTCACAGACACAACTCAAAATGCGACATATTCGTCGAGGCTCTATTTTCCCTGAATGTTAAGGTACTTCTATTCATTCTAACTATCTAAAAATCTCATAAATAATATATAGGGCTAATCATTTTAACTTGACAACCATACTACGCAGCCAAAAATTGTTAAGTATCGCAAAAACTTCATCAAAGAATAAACACAATTAGAAATAATGCGGATATTTTCAACATAATCTTTGAATTGAGCTCTATATTATTAGCCCTCTAGCGACCAGGAGAAAAATTGCATTTACTACCACTGGGGTAACTTTTTACTCTAACATTGTTCAATATCTTTTCTACATAGCAACCAAAAGCATATAGAAGAGTACAACTTAAGTAAGTACATAGATATTAACATCCATTCAATTTAGAACTATAGTTTTGTTTCGTTAGAAAGACTAATTATTTTTAAAAACAATTTTTGAATGATATTTGCAAGCACTCTAGATGAATTTTCCGCCGATTAATCAGGTTTTCAATCCTCACTTCTGGGGTAGCCATGGCAACGTGTTGTGCTTCAAGCACTGATAGATCTAGGCTTTGGAAATTGCTGCAAAGGAGCAACTAGGGGAAGTATTTCTAGTGCCACGGGAAGAATAAGAATAGTCGTAACTATTTTATGCAGAAAAATTCGACGCTTATTTATCACACAATTAGCATAATTTAAAATCACAGTAAGAAATAGAAGAATAACTAGTATGTTGCTGAACATTACAAATGCTAAGTATTGTACAGAAAACCACCTTAATTTTGAATTGTTCAGAATATGATTAGTAATAGACCTTGAAAGTTATTGCCACGAGAATCTCGAAGATCATTGGATTTCTTAGATAAATACTTTATATCATCAGCATACAATGCATACATGGATTGATATAAGTAGGTAGATTATTTTTGGACCTAAACGTTAGCATTTTAAACAGAACGTTTGAGCTCATATTAACCTAATGAAAACGTCCAATGATTTTATACTAAGGATGTATTATTTGGAACATACAGATTATGTTTGCATACATCCAAATATTGTCAAGATTTTCAATAGAAAAATAATGATCCCTTCCTGAAGAATTTCGGAACTGCTAAAAACGTAATTCAAGAATGGCATTATAATATTGCACCATTGGGAGTATTTCTACTAACTATCGCAACCGTTTTTTCATTTTACCTAATCGTTCTTTTAGTTTAATTTGAATTGAAATTTTGACACGCATTTTTCCTAAAAGCATAGAAATTAACTAATTAATTGGTCGATTTTAACCATATCTTCACCTGAAAATATAATTTTAACCTAATTAAATATTTTAGAAGATTTTGATCCTATAGCCATACTAAATCTTTGCAAAAATAGCATTTCTTATGTCTAATCAAATATTGCAACATGATTTTGAAAAAAAATTATTTTATTGACTTTTATAAGTGATGGAGAGATAACTAGAAATGAGAATAACAAAGTCAGAAATGTTAGAGATTAATAATGAATGACACACTTTTTCAAACACCACTAAAACTTGTGTGAATTGATGAAAACTGATATTTTTATCAAGATTTCAAAATGTAATGCATCGAATGGAATTTGCAGAATATTAAAATTGACAAGTTGACAAAAGTTTAGGAATGTTTACTTTGATGACAATTTTTTCCAAAAAATAATGAAAACTATGTTTTTGAGTTTTCAATATGTTAGTTATATATATATTTGGTACTTAACAATTTACCACTTATTTTGGATAATTATCATTAATTAATATTTTATTTAGTATCGTTAGTGTTCTCTGAAGAGTTTTTTCATTGTCGAAGTGTTGATGACGTAATACTCAATTGTGAATTAGACAAGAAATTCGTTCCACAGGATAGCTTATGGACGATACAAAAGCGGTAATAGTTTTATCATACTATTTCAAAAACTAAAATATCATTTGAATCAATATTTCGGTTTTGTTCTAAATTGATGTTTTCCCCTTCATTTTAATGTAAATCCAAACCCCATATACTATTTAATATTTGATTTCTTCATTCAAATTCGTTATGTTCTTTGTACATGTTTGGCCTCTTCACGATATCCTCCATAGGTACTTTGTTTTAAAAACTAACAGCACGGGTCAACACTAAAAAATACATGAAAATGAACATACCCCATATTAATTCCACTACGCTGATTTTCTTTCTGAAGTTCATTTTTGAAACGATAGGCAGTCATTTTGGTTGATATACTGTGGTTTAAACAATTCCATTTTTCCTAGACGTATGTTTTTAAGTAACTTTTTGAATTTATTTATTATATTTATATGTGCAAGGGCTGCCCAGAAAACATGGTTTATCTCTTTTTCGAATGCTAATGGTCTTAATTTTTATTACTCTGCTAAGGGCTAGATGTCATTCAAAAGCTTTACCGTTTACGACTTTTAAAATTCCTGTTTCTGGCTTTTTGAAAAAAAATAAACGCCTATTACTAGTACGACTATTTTTTGAACCTAAAATCTTAGTAATTTACCCCCAAAAATGGACCAACTAACCAAGAAATTTTTACCGTATTTTTGGCCTAATGAAAAAATTGAAACTACTTCAAACTAAGTATGTATTGCTTAAAGCCTATTATAAATTACAGTTTATGAATGACAAAATATATTGGTTAAGATTTTCAACAGAAGACTTTAGAACAACTACATAGTTTAACTTGTATGTAAATATTGATAAGCATTTTACTATTTTAATAGTTTATTTTAACTTTATTTTGACCTGACAATATTATTCACTTATTGAACCTTACATTCAATTCAAATATTTGCACAATTCGCATTTTTCATGTTTAAGCACATTTTGTAATGTTTTTGACCGAAAAACATGTGGGTTGTTAACACGTCCTACTTATAACTAAGTATGAATATAGACATCCAAAATTTGAAAACACGGGATAGAGGAGTTTCTCTTCTTTAATTTTGTTGTAATGCCGATCGTGGACCCATTGAGGCGCCGAAGCACTGGGCACTTTTAGTACTGCGATTATCTGATTATAGACATGACCCCTTAATTGGTTGGTATATCTATATAAAATGAAAGTTAACCCTTAATATTATGTCTGTTCAGATATTATTACACGTGTAGCATTTTATTGCAATAAATGACATTTAATAAAGTCATGTTTACAGAAAATTGTAAGGAACACACAAGAAAAGCTAGCTAGAAGTTATTGCACATTGAGAGAATTACTCTACAAATGTGAGTTCTTCAGGAATGCCCAGAACGCCAAAAAACTTTCACGCCATAGTTGTGGGGTTCACTGGTCATTTAGCTGCGATCAGGTAATTGACCTCTAATATAAAAGCTGCTCATCTACTATCAGAGTATGAGATCGTGAATAATACACACTAAGATGTTCATTGGAAGACTGTCACGCAGATCGAACTGCTGCTAATTTGTCGCTTTGAAGCGGCGCGGGTGATTGTGGCAATTATCAAATTCTTGAAAATTCTCTTAGATTTTATTTCATTTACGAAATACGTATTTGACAATAATTGCAATAATTGAAATATTTAGGGAATCAATGTTAAAGTATTGCGTTATTTATTGGTGCCGAACTATTTCATGCAATACTATATTACGCATCCTTTTGTGGTTGACATAAGTCTTATAAGAATACATAATTTACAATTCAAAACATGTTCTGACAGAACATAATTTAGTATCGCCTTTGTAGAATGCCTTAGCAAAATATGGATGAAAGAATGAGTAATCAATAATTGTCCAGGCCAATAATTGTAATGATATAATTATTTATTGAACTTTTCTCAATTATTGCAAAATTATTGTCAATATAGGGAGTGAAATTAGCTGTTTACAACACATTTGGTGCACTCACAATGAGTTAAAATTATTTCTAGAATTCACAGGTATTCAACTAAGGTCACTATTTATTGTTTGTATTTTACCCCTATTTATCCAATCACAATACTAAGTAAGTCATTTTTGCAGTTCAATGCTGGAGTGGTATATTTTCAATTGATAGAGATTTTGGATAATAACGTTCCCTTTTGTTTCCTGTTGAGGACCATTTAGTTTTGGCAGATTTTGTTTGGAAAGTCAAAATTTTGAATATGTTTCAAAGAAATTCCAAGAAGAAAAGTGCGATTTTGAGCATGTCAGTGTCAAGGCATGGTTCGATTTGTTACTTGAGAATTGAGCTCCATCCTTTTCTAATCCCATATTTGGGCACCAAAGAACACAGCATTGCCCTTCACCCTGAATTTAAAAAAAGCAATATCAATGTGCGCCTGAGAAGAAACCCTAGATCAACAACTTGATTTGCATCTATTGTCACATTTGTCGTGAAATTCCAATTTGAGATCTACAAGAGGAAAACTTTTTTCTGAATAAAAGTGCATACAACCTCAGCCTCCTCCTACATCGAAGCGGGTGAAGAGACTATTCAGTGCTGTGAGATACATCTCTACATACTACCAAAGAAAAATCAGTCCAGCAAACCTTGGAAGTGAAGTGTTTTTATACACCAACAAAATATTGGGACTTTAAAATAGTTGCTTCACTTATTTGAAAATGTTTTTACTGTATTGACCTTTTGGTCATTTTATTTTTCATTGTTATATTGGAGTAATTTACTTTGTTCATTGTATGTATGCACTTGTTTAATTGGCTTCTGATATTGATACATGAATTTGAAACAATTCCTAACCTGAAAATTTCTTGAAAATTCTCTTAGATTTTATTTCATTTACGAAATACGTATTTGACAATAATTGCAATAATTGAAATATTTAGGGAATCAATGTTAAAGTATTGCGTTATTTATTGGTGCCGAACTATTTCATGCAATACTATATTACGCATCCTTTTGTGGTTGACATAAGTCTTATAAGAATACATAATTTACAATTCAAAACATGTTCTGACAGAACATAATTTAGTAATGTACATTGTACATATGTTATAAGAATAATTAGCTTATTTCATTGTGCACAAATGAGATGTTAAGGTGTGTTCCCACTATCGACTTTTAGCATCTGTCAAGAAATCGGTGATAAAAGTCAATAGCATCTGTCAAGAAATCGGTGATAAAAGTCGATGGTCTGAACTCCATCAGATTTTTTTAGCAAAAATGCTAAATTACTCTCATATGCTTTTTTATCAGCTGATAAAAATCGACATTGAGAACACTAATAACACTTGTCGAATAACTACTTGAAACTAATTGCTTACTTCTCAAATAGGGAACAGACTTCAAAACGTAAATTATTGTCGTTGAAATGTTTCAACTTTACATTTCAGCTTTCATTGCTAAAATTGAAATATTTTAAACACGAAATCGAATTATTTCCTCATTTGGCGGCAAATGCACGCTTTATAAAATATATTATCAATTGAAAGCTTCAGTTTCACATAGCCTATCAAATTTAAATCTAGGATTGTTTGCGCATATGAGAATTACAAGTGCAAACGGATTAATTGTTGGTCATTATATAATTACGGCAACTATGAACCAACAGTGGGTGCATAATGACGTCCTTAACCCCTAAGACACAAAGGGGTGATCATTTTGATCACCACCTCTATATGTTTTAGATTTCTATTAGACAAGACAGATCTGTGTCACGATACTTATTGATTTTTCATTTATCAGTATAAAGAAGAAATTATTGGAAAAATAATTCATAATTTCCATTTTTTATTATGATAAAAGTTTGAATTTAAAAGCATAGAAAAATAAGCAACCTTTTCGATTGAAAAACGGATGATGAAACATGTTTTGTTTTACATGAAATTCATATAACAAGTCAATTATTGAAATATGTTTCATAACATCATTGCATAATCAATATTTTGTAACACATTATCGACGTATTACAACTTTGAATCAATCGTATTTTGGCGTCCAATATCAATAGTAAGATTCAACAGTCAATACACAGATTCTTCTTTATTCCGTGTTTTCCGCAAATTAGCAAGTTACTACCTGCACATTTCGAGGCTGTCACATCGGCATCTCGAGGACGTTTGCCCTCTTGAGTGCATTTGCCATATCGGAGTGTTTCACTTAAGGCCTCACCTTCTTGCTGTCGAACAGCACTTGGTTGCCCTGTATATTGGGACAAATTCTCAATGTTCGTTGGAAGTCCAAATGGTCTGTCAAGTCGCAACCCCATTTCTATTTTCGCAAATTAATCAGCTAGATTTTTAAGAAATGTGCGCCTCATAGTGCGTGAATGAGTTAAAATATACCAAGATCGGGCATAAATAGTGTTTTTTTTTGAGGTGATCATTTTTATCACCCTTTGTCTTTTAGAGGTGGCAAAATACCTTTGTATCTTAAGGGTTAAATTAATAACGCTTATAGAACAAGATAATTGAGGTACAAATGAGGATAATCTATTCGGAGTTCATTTATCAAATGGATTGCTCCGAATACGGCCGACACCACCAGCCTCTTATTTCCTACTTTGAAATTTTTTGGATGATTTTTTATCGCAAACAATTGACTATTTTCTGCTGCATAGCAGCTAAAAGGAGCATTCTTAAATTATCGCAATTGTTATCTATTAACGTGATAAATTGGATGATACAAAATATGCAAGCATTGTTTACATTCTAAAACCGACCAATTGAACAGATGTTTTTATTCTCTCACTTTCAATCAAAATATAATTGGAGTTGGGATTTTTTATCAGCTGATAATTTATCATTTGATAAAAAATCGATAGTCTGAACGCTCTTCCAACTCCGGGTTTTCTGATAAAAAATCGGATGATAAAACATCGCCAATGTGAACGAAAATAATTGCATTTCCGACTAAAATCTGGTAAAAGTCGATAGTGGGAACACTCCCTTAAACTGCTTCATTTTGTAACAAAAAGCTATGTCCGTACCAATAAGTGTAATGGTTAGTTTTTGCTCCCATGTACTTTAAACATCCAGATAACATGATGATTAGTGTAATGATTTGCTTGTCCCAGATATAAGAGAATTCAACTCAATTGAATAATATTGCGTTTAAATACCAGCTGTTACGACCGAAACGCTGTGCTTATTTCTGTTTGGCATTTCTGAGATAAGTGGTTGTCATTCAATGAGAACGACATACAATTAGTCATGGCTCTCGTGTAGTAGTAGCAGACAAAACAGTCCATGAAACGAATGCATTTTAATAGCAGATATGCGTTTCATCTAAAGTATAACAACAATTCGAACTGGATTTTTTTCCTTTAATCACACTTTATAAAAGCCATAAATGTTCACATTTTTTGGTTTACAATGAGTACCTAAAAGGTATAAATACTGTAGCAAATTTAATGTGTGTGAAATCCAAAACGTTAGAAAATGCAAAAATTGTGATGTTTCAATTTATTAATAAATTGCATTCCCAGTGTCAATTTTTCTAATATTTTTTGATGTAGGCCTTAACATCACTGGTTGCTCTCTTGGGCAAAATTAACATCGCAGCTTCCAAATCACAATTTCTGATGAGTTCGATTATTGATGGAGAAAATTAGGAATATTTGATAAGATTATAATTTTCATATATGATTTTAAAAAACCCCCACTTTTCACCATAATCTTTAAAATTAGATTGTAGCAGAACATCTTTTTTTAATTAATATCGCAAACATTTTGTATGCTATTTTAGTATGGGGTTTCCTCCGAGATGTCGAAGTGACGTGATCTCTAGAACATTAACCCCTAACTACTTTAATACTATCTATTGATTGCTTTAAAATAGAATTACATGCATGTTTGCATGACTAAATCTAGAGCTAGCTTGGTGCTCACATATTTTCAATTCTCGACAATCATCAAACTTGTAGTTTTCAAATGTCATTGATGTGAAATTTATGTTAATTGCAGCATCGTTTATTTAATTTGGAATCATAAATAATAAACGAACATTCGTGCATCTTCATTTTTGTTGAACTAAAACAAATTAAGTTATTAATTAAAATTATTTAAAGTATATAATTACTTCAATTTACAATCACTATTACTAACTGAAAAACACAATATTTAAAGAGCGGTTTTTACTAGCAATGTGATTACTCTTACAAACTTGTTGCTGATGTAAAGGGTATATTATTATTTTAAAAAAATGGAAGGTGGTCAAACTTTTTGCGGATAGTAACTACATGTAATGAACATGAGAAAATCTTTCTAAAACGAGAAAAGATGAAATTGTAAATGTATATTAACTGAAAACTATTTTTATTTTTACAAAACTTAAAATATATTGTGAGCAGTTGCTTACGTGTTTGTACCAGAAGCCATTGAATCTCGAAGCAGTGTTTGAGCATCGCGTGCTTCACTTTCGGAAAAACAGGAGTTGATATTATTATGAAAAGTAAATATTAAGAAAAGTGCTGATGTTGAAAATTGTGTTATAACCAGTTATATTCAAAGTAGAGAAGTGATTTTGCACAAACATTAATTTGTACAAAACAGCATTAATTTTTACTTCATCTTTGTATGAATTTCTAAATTGACGAAGGCTGGTTTAAGCTTCATGCACTCTCTTAACTATCTAATCTATTCTATGTGGGGGCTCCCAAACGCAGTCCTAACTTTAGTACTGGATGGTACCGACCAGTTTTGGTCCTGAAGCCCTAGGAATCGAGTAACAAAGAGCTTTATAGTTTAGACTCCTGCAGGACTGCAACCGGCCCCTCCAACGCCCCCGGATTGGTGGCGGAAGCCTGGTGTCTTCCTTCGTTGCCTATCAATGCTCGATTGCAAAGGTTGGGGTGACAGGTCTTAATATGCCGTAAGTACCAACCTTTGCTCTTGTACGACTTGTAGCATCCCTTCGCTTCACACTTCCAGCAATTAGCATCAGCTATAGTCGTGGAGCTCTGCGTATGGTCATTTCTGACATGACGATTTAACGCCTTTTGGGCAGAAAACATACGCGCACACTCCGTGCACCTCAGGTGTCTCGTACTGGCATGTGTGAGCCTCGGTACTGCTGCGTAAGCCGCCCCAGCAATTCTATCCCGTAGCACCGCTGAATCCCCGTTGACTGACTCTAATAGGCTGCTAACAACCTCTCTCGCGTTTCTTGAATGAGTGCACGATGTGGTCAAAGTGGAAAACAGTTGAGACTCCCCCAGAGTAACACCCATTAACCACTGCACATCAAGTACAAGCCGTTTTTCCCAACACTGACTCTTGCGTGCACTGACAACGTGGCCATTTCCTTCAGGAACAATTGATGCTTTTGTCATACTAAGCTCTAGGAACTCGCCACTATTTATGCTTTCTCTGTGCGCCAGCATCCGGCTTACAAAAAGTAAGCGCTTACGTGCTATTATAGTGCGCACTTGTTGGAAAGGCATAAGTCCGTGTACTTGTTCCTTTGTGAGCTTTTCCCATAAGGAGACTCCACAAAAAACCCTTTTACAGGTATTCATGGAAGCCTCAAGCATCTCAAGTTCCCTACAAGATTCTGCCCAGGTTTCACACGCATACGTTAGTGTGGGTACCATCACGCCTCGTAGGAGTAAGAAGGAGAGTGCTTTGCCAAGCCCATTCTGACGTGCTACTCGCCGATAACGTATGATCTTGCCAAGTACATTTTTACACCGATGTCTTGCTTCGGAGAGGGCTGTCCCAGCAGTGCTGATCATCGAGCCTAAGTACTTAAACTCTGATACGAATTCAATGTTCTTTCCAGAGACATGAACTCTATCAGACGTTCTTTCCGATGCTTTTGATAACCACATGCACTTGGTCTTTGGTACAGAGATATTAATACCTAGTGGCGCTAGAACTGTAACTAGGCCATCTAGATAGCTCTGTATTTGTTCCTCGGACCGGCCGAAAAGACAGAGATCGTCAGCATACTCTATGTGCTTAAGTTCCACTTCCCCTTGTCCAAAGAAAGAGTTAAAAACAATTCCTTTGGGGGTTCCATGGAGTCCCTCACAGATCAGAAAGTGGAAAAGGAGGTTAAATAAGCACGGGCCGAGGACACATCCTTGTCGGACTCCACGCTCAAG
>CABFPE010000020.1:2422598-2442625 GCA_900660155.1 Hofstenia miamia | reverse complement strand
ATTTGCCTATTGAATACATTACATTTCTAATTTAAAATGTATTTTACATTCTGTAACTAACAAAATGTGAAATTATTAGACAGAATTATAAGACATCTAGTTAAAAAGAAAGTTTAGCAATTGGAATTGACCTGAATGTGAAACTGATAAAAATATAAATACACCAAAACTGCTATCTTGTAAGAAAAATCCGTAGGCTGAGCAAGACCACCTCTGTCAAATCTTGAGAACATATTCAAGACATTATCCGCTGGTTGTGAAATGATCATAGATCCCACTAAATGTTTTTGGCAATCAGCACAAGAAAATCGTTCAGCAACTTTCCGCCCAGCCCAATCAGCTACATACCAAATAGATGCTTGATCATCAACATTTAAGTTCTCCAATGTTTGCAATTTTAGGAAAGATGATAACCATAAAAACTCTTCATCATCATTTTTTAAAAGTCTAAGCGATTTTAAAAACGCTATACCATCATTATGATCATCTTTTAGCAAAGATAGTGTTTTGATCTTTCTCTTTGCATCTAAATTTTGCTTTGCTTCTATAATATAATTAGAACCACCAAGGCTTCTCCACCAACTGAATCTTCTCTCCAGTCAATCTGAGGATAAATAACCTGTCACCACAAGCTCAAATTTTTTATTTACCAGAAGATACTGTGATAAATTTGCAATTGCTTTTGATGGATGTGATACAGCTAGCATAGTTTGAGAAAGAGGACACTGCAGACCACTTTTGCTCCAATTCAATTCAAGAAGTACTGTGAAAAATTTATGAGAAAATTTATTTGCCACTGCGTAGAATTGCGTATAGCTTCTGAATACTTTAAGTGCCGCGATTTTGTAGTTGACTTTACATTAACAACTTTCCAATAATTTAAGATCAATTCTAAGCAAGAACCAGTTGATTTCCATTTAGGAAACTGTTCAGAATAGGTAATTAAGCCTTTAATGGTTGATTCATCTATAATTCTCAAGGCATGGCCGATNTGTTTTTGGCAATCAGCACAAGAAAATCGTTCAGCAACTTTCCGCCCAGCCCAATCAGCTACATACCAAATAGATGCTTGAAAATTATAATTAACCTTATGTACAAATGGCTTTATAAACTCATGCTTTTGCAGACATTCCAGATCAAGTATTACAGCTTCTTATGAGATGCAAATTTTGTGATTGACTGCTGAACAAAAAACGTGGCGATGGTTTTTACATTTTAGAAAACGACGTTTAATTTCATCTTAAAGTTCAATTCCATAATAATTTGCCTATTGAATACATTACATTTCTAATTTAAAATGTATTTTACATTCTGTAACTAACAAAATGTGAAATTATTAGACAGAATTATAAGACATCTAGTTAAAAAGAAAGTTTAGCAATTGGAATTGACCTGAATGTGAAACTGATAAAAATATAAATACACCAAAACTGCTATCTTGTAAGAAAAATCCGTAGGCTGAGCAAGACCACCTCTGTCAAATCTTGAGAACATATTCAAGACATTATCCGCTGGTTGTGAAATGATCATAGATCCCACTAAATGTTTTTGGCAATCAGCACAAGAAAATCGTTCAGCAACTTTCCGCCCAGCCCAATCAGCTACATACCAAATAGATGCTTGATCATCAACATTTAAGTTCTCCAATGTTTGCAATTTTAGGAAAGATGATAACCATAAAAACTCTTCATCATCATTTTTTAAAAGTCTAAGCGATTTTAAAAACGCTATACCATCATTATGATCATCTTTTAGCAAAGATAGTGTTTTGATCTTTCTCTTTGCATCTAAATTTTGCTTAACTCCTATAATATAATTAGAACCACCAAGGCTTCTCCACCAACTGAATCTTCTCTCCAGTCAATCTGAGGATAAATAACCTGTCACCACAAGCTCAAATTTTTTATTTACCAGAAGATACTGTGATAAATTTGCAATTGCTTTTGATGGATGTGATACAGCTAGCATAGTTTGAGAAAGAGGACACTGCAGACCACTTTTGCTCCAATTCAAGAAGTACTGTGAAAAATTTATGAGAAAATTTATTTGCCACTGCGTAGAATTGCGTATAGCTTCTGAAACTAGAAACTTAAGTGCCGCGATTTTGTAGTTGACTTTACATTAACAACTTTCCAATAATTTAAGATCAATTCTAAGCAAGAACCAGTTGATTTCCATTTAGGAAACTGTTCAGAATAGGTAATTAAGCCTTTAATGGTTGATTCATCTATAATTCTCAAGGCATGGCCGATTGAAGTCCGTTGAAGATTATTAGGGTTAAGGCAAGTTCGGTTTAGTCTGTAGGCCAATTTCATAGGGCAGGAATACTCCAAATTAAAAAGTTTTTCAAGATGATTAAAGTCTGCAACAGCATCGGTTAATTTAAAAAATTCAGAAATAAGCTTACTCAAAATGCAATCGTCTGTTGTTAGCAGCAAATCGATTGATAACATCTTGAATTACCGTGAACTATTTTCAATTTTGAGGAAAAGAACATTTTTCTTAAGGGTTCGCAGTTGGCCCCAAAAAGGGGGCGGCGGTCGCCGCCTTGCCCCCCTCCTAAACGCGCCACTGAACCAGTATAAGTATACTTAAAAAATAAACGTTTCCACCTTAAGAAAATAAAGCGTAGAAATTTATTTTCACTGTCATGCTTGTAGAAGCATCGTGAAGGAATGCGAAGACTTGGCAATAGATTGAGGATATCAGAGAGATTTAATAACTTGTCTTTCTCGAGTTGTATAGCTTTTCTTGCCTAAGATTATCTCGTTCAACCCGGTTAGTTGAAGTAGTGGGTGGTTTCCTTGCTGGAACTTCTTTTTTACTTCAGGTGAAAGAGTTTTATAAAAAAATTGGAAGCATGAATATTTCAATAAATGATGTTTGGATATTAAACTCTATATATCACCTGAAGTACTCTGGCAAGGTTGGAAAAACTGAAGGAATTGCACTTGGCTTTAGTCGGCGTTTAATAAAGTTTAATATTCGTTGTCGCTTATCTGTTGAGTATGTGATAAAATCGAATGGTTTAAAGTGCAAGGAGCAAAGAGGAGTAAATTTTGATATTTCCCAATCTTTTCCTGGAATTCGTGATTTCCATGCTAAAGCAATTATAGCACTCTTTGGAAATCTACGCAAGGTAGGTTCCCAAGCAGCAAATTTTCGCTTAATAAGCGCGTATTTTGGCTGAAATATGGCTTTCTTTTCGCTTAAACAACGCGCGATAAAAGCGCTGTTTTGGTACCAAAATGCAAGCTTAAAACGCGCGTACAAGCAGCCCTTAAAATGCGTGTTAAAACAGTTCTTAAAACGCGCTTATAAAAGCAATTTAAAAAAATGTAATCTGCATCTATACTCAAATTCTCAGAAACTAGATCATCCAGTTTTCTCTAAATATATCCTAAAAATATTGGAATAAAATTATGCAATAATCCAAAACATATAATTCAGCATATAAAAAGTGTTTTAATAAAAATTAAACTTTTCGTTTTTCTGTCAGTAGCTCCACGTTAAATAACAATCATAATTTTAAATAACAAATATAATTAACATTCTAAAGCAATCAAGTTTTTATATTTACCTGAATTTCACAAAACATTCTGAAGACTTTTTCATTCACTTAATGCCAAGTTTACTGATGAAAGAAGTCTAAAAATTTATTGCTACAGAAAGTATTACATCCTATGTAATGTATTATATATTTACTACTACTATCAATTATCTAAGACACAGTAATCAGTGATAATAGCAATGTTAATAACTTTACACCTATCCATACAACTTTAAATGAAATATATTAATTATAGTAATAGAAATACGCAAATTCTAAAATGAAAAAACGAATTGCAAAGAAAATTATATCTACATTTCTGAACAGTAACAACTTCATTCTGTAAAATAGATGAGCCATTTCCTCTTCTTCAGGTCGTAATCAATTTCCATTTTCCAAACAAAATGTTTCATGGATCTATGCATGCAAATTCGAAAATATATTTTCAATAAATAAACAAGTGGAGCTACTGACAATCCTAAAACAAAACTTCAATCAAATATTTTAAATATAATAAATAATCAGTGACCTAAAAACCAATTATTTCAAAAAATAATAATAATTTATAGAACAGTAATACATTTGTATTATGCTATTAAACCAAAGAAGTTAAAAAAGCTTGCTAAACAAGGTTTTTTGATGATGAGACTTATTCTTTAGCACCTAAGCGCAAATAATACCAAAAATAATAATCTCAAAACCTGTGTCTTTAGAAGCCGGTATATTCTTTAACATCTTCTTCAAATATTCATCAATTTCACTATTCTCTAGAAGCACTCTTGTGGATTCTATGAAAGATTAACATAACAAAATACAAAAAAATACTACTAACAACATTGGGGAATGAAGTGAATATCCCAGACTTTTCACCTGTTCCTTTCCAATTAAATTTGCGCATGAGGTCCACTGACATGATTTTGTGGCAAATCGCCTAATAACGGAACTTGTGTTGTCACCACCACACATTCGAAACATGAATCTAGACGAAATTTGAAATGCTATTTAAAAATATTATTCTATTTTACAGAAAAAATCATAAATTTTTTGTATTTCATTAAGAAACGCTATTTTATGAGATAGAATTTAATATTGTTAAACATTTTACTATGTCTAAATTAAATTCTAAAAAATATAGCTAAATCTAATTTTAGAAGCATTACATGAAGGAAGCTTGAATTATCAAGACGTTTTTTAAAGGCTTCTAAATCTTCTATAGTTTGGCACTGCTTTAAAGATTCATTGTGTGGGTTATTAATAATCAATGCCTTCAGCTCTCTGATCCGGTTTTCGTGGTGCACTTGCACTCTTGATATCACCTCTAATTTTTCACTGTTTTGCCTAAAAATGTTATAACTACTTTGATAAAAATTAAGTTAATAACCTTAACTGAGCTAAGATTTGACTCAAAAGCACCGTTTGATCTTCTAGCATCATTCTAATGTCAGTTTCGCTAAAAAATAAAATATTATTCCATAACTATGACAAGAAATACTTTGAATGACATTTACTATTTACTATTAGGGAAGTTAAGGATTCATGAGTGGGGAACGCGGGTAGTGAAAGACTCGGAGATGTGTGTAATATTGCTGTTCTTTCTTGAAGTGGGGAGGAACTAAATATTGAAATTATAAGAAAATAATTAATATTTCTAACCGTTTTCTCAAGCTCTGTTCACCCATATCAAAAGTTTCGTTAAGGTCTGGGTCAAATATCGTTTTATTGGGAATACGACTTCTCACAGATGGAATTTCTGTGCAGCTTAGATCACTAAAGCCATCTAAGAAGCGATGTACTTTGTTGTGCTACTTTTTCATTTTCTAAAAGAATAGAAAAAGAATTATTGGAATTTATACCTGCATTCCCTAAAACTTCAACTTTGAAAATAGACCAGTTTTCATTTGGATCAGAAAAACGTCGCCTATGTGACAAGCCATGACGTGGGTAAATATTCAACTTCACCGGCCTCAAATTGAACAATGACATACATGTTTCTATAATGAAATCAAGTAGATTAGTTAACTTTCATAAAATTCAAAAAATAAAATATAGATATCATGTATGTTAAACATATTGTTGATAATAATTAAGTAAATTTTTAAGCCTATATAAAAAATTATATAAATTGCTAATTCTATTCAAAATGAAGAAGGGGCATTACAATAACTACATTATTTTGTACAACACAGCACATCTTTTTAATACATTGCAGTTTGTCTGCCGGTATTTCTAAATTGATTTCTTCATTTGACAAATTTGAAATGCAGAAAATGTCAATTTTCGAGGAATTAAAGGGATAATTGAAAAAATCTTCATAGGTCAAATATTTTAATGATGTAATGCAAACCTTTAAAGGTTTCTTTGCAACGGTTACACTTAATTCCTTGTACACATACTTATTATATAAAAAATGATTATTTCCAGATTTTGAACTAATGCTTATATCAGCCTTGCTTACAACATGTTTAGACTTGCCAAATTGACAAGGGCTTGATGAAGCTTTACAAAGTCTCCAATTTATTTGTTCCATTGGCTTATTTGGACTCCGCACATATCCACATATATTCAATTACATTCAAATATAAATTTGAAATTTTTTACCTCTTTAAGCGCCCCAAGTAACTTTCAAAAGAGAAGCAAGAAAATAAATCAAGGTTTCCATGTAAGCTAACTTGTTCACCAAAGTGACTTTAATTGTGAATATTGGAAACAATTTCAGTGCTATATATTGAGTTATATGACATAACAAAATGCACCAAAAGTTGATGCGCATAGTTAACAAAATGTGAGTCTTGCTGAACAATCACAAGAAGCCTTGTACTAATGCATAGCTCCAAGAAATGTTTGTAAGCATTTATTTCAAGAATATCACGCATCACAACCATACCAGTATACTANACTGCTAAAAAATCCGAAATTCCGCTGCTTTCCATCGATCAATTTTCGTAAATAATATTGGTTTTCTTACGAACTCTGATGGAATGAATGGAATTAAATTTATTGCGCTGTGATATTTGATTTATTTCATTCCCTGACAATCAACAGCGAAAAGAATCTCGAATTTTTCCAGTCAACAAGATCAAAAAACTCCAATTATTCTAGGATTGAAGTTCCTGTGTGGTGTTCAGGATTACGCTTTGTTCTGAAGGATGAATTTGATCTTCTTAGAGCGTCTGTTTGAGGAAATGACATTGTGTTAAGATATTGGTCCTCAACTTCACAATAATGACAAGAAAAATAGTCATTATGATGCTTAGTAGATTTGATTAAACTTTTTGCAGGTGCATCACAAATTATAAATGATAATATGAAGGGAATTTTTCTACCCGAAAATTGAATCCCAGAATTATGTAGAGATTGTACTTCTCTAACAAATTCCGACAAAAATATCTCTACAACTGGCTTTTCCGATCCACAATAGATGCCTATCAATAAAATGGTTGAATTGATGTCTAAAAGTTTCATAAGAATTGGCCAAAATGTAACAGTAGAGCTCCTAAAAAGCGGCAGACCATCTATGTTAATTCCAACTTTGATACTTGTAACACATGAAGTTGTCTCTTCATCTAGTATTGCTGCATAGTCATTAAGAGTGGATTGAATTCCCAAGTACACATATTTTCCACTACCACAACTAACAGGTTGATGAATAATTCGGTTTGTTCCTAACAACGTTCAAGGATCCTTTGGCAATTCTGGAATGAAATCATTTAAAATGAACAATAACTTTCTTAATGAAGAATGGTTAATATTTTCTGTGATGCTCCAGTATTTAAGTTTATCTTTGAAAGATGCAGTTCTCTATAAAATGTTAGTTCTCTATAAAATGTTTACAATTGTTGCTCAGAATTAAACTTGATAATTGCAATTTTATGTAATTCTGTTTTAAAATAGAAGTTGCCTTAAAAGCACGTAAGATGTTAGTGAAGTATGAACAACAAATTGTAATAAGCGAAAAATGTAATTATCACTTAAATTTTTTCTTATTATTTGTTACAATTGAATGGTATTTAAGATAATTACATTTTGAGTTGCAAACAATCCCTCTATTTCCTCAACTGTTTCTGAATTTTCTTTGTCAGAATCATATGTTTGCAGATCTTCAGTATTAGATTCCAAATATTCAGACTGAAGTTCATGTTCATTAGATTGATTGCTATTCTGAGGTAAGATATTGTGTTGGCTTGAATCTACTTTACTAACACTGCACAACGAAATATTTTCATTAAAAAATTCAGAACGCACTTGACGCCTTATCCTTCTAATTGATGGTGTACTTGGCATTAAAAATAACTATAATTATATTATGTAAAAAATATATATTTGAATGAGAAAATGTTTTTTTCTGATAACCACTATTAATATTACAACTCTGAAATAGGGAACTTAAAAAATGCTTTTAAGGAGATATAACCATATTTTGATCTCAATTGCAAATTTTCGCTATATAGAAGGTTTTTTATATTGCTGTAACACATTGTGACCACTAAATCAAAGACGTCTCCTTTTTCACTATGTGAAGACGGCTTGGGTAGTTGTTGTACCCCACAGATCTTATAGAATAATACAAGTAGTTTTATGAAAAGCTTAGCAAGCATCATCTGATATTCAGTTTTCCTGGTTCTTTTTTAGAGCCCACCCTACTCATCAAATCCTTGCTATCATAAGCAACTAATTACGTCTTACACAAATTTCATAGGGATGGGAAGGGTGGAAATATGTCAGGTTATACCACATTTCCTACCGGCCTACAATTGCCAAGATGGAAAAAATATTAATGTGGGCTGTGGAACTTGTCGGGTCAACAATAAACAAACAGCTGGATGAAATGCGGTGCACAAATTTTAGCTGATCTTGCAAAAGAGTATGTTTTAAAAAGATTTCCAAGTATGGTACCAGTTTGCATTGCAACTTTTATTTAACAAACTATTCCAGGTTGTTAATTTTTTTGTGTTTCCATATAATTCGGGTTAAGTGTTTTGTATGATTCTGGTTATTGACTGAAGGTTACGGGCCAAAGTAAAACAAATGGGCCAAATTAGGCCTGGCCACCCAATTTTTAGGAATAACATGCACTGCGGACCCGGCCTTGCCAAAAAACAACCAACCCTTTCTACCGAGGGCATTGAAAATGTACTCCAATTCACAACTCAACTGAAATACTGTGTAGCTGGCACTGTTTACCTTGATACAACAATACTGTACGTTGTCATGCTTAAATAATGTTGAAACTTTAAAATATAGTATTTCTATGTTTGTCATGATAATTCTAATCAACATCGACAAGTTTCATCTAAATTTTTCAAAATTGTTGAAGAATTCATAGCTGTGTGGTATTAAAAGCACCTCAAACCATTGTTAGCAGTTAATATGAATTAATCGTGATGTACACAACTGCTGATTTTCAAGATAAATTGCTGTAGAAATTGTGAAATATCTTGCGAATTTTAACCTCCTATATGTTCTTTCAAAATTTGACATAACAATGTATTTTATGTACACTAACTACCACTTTACAAATAGTATATAAGAGGCAATTCTTAAGAAAACAATTAGCCAAGAAAACTTTCTAATTTAGGCTCTTATTTCAATANTATATATATATATATATATATATATATATATGTTTTTTATTAATGATGAATTGAATTAATTTATAAATAAAGAGGTACTTTTCACTGAATACATTTTCTAATACATAGATTTTAATTTAGAAAACACCTACGGTATTTCCATAATAATTTTTATTAGCATTTATTGGAACTCAAAAATACAGTTTGTTGCTCTTGAGTGTTTTGTAAAAAAAATTGCATTTGCATCAGCCACGAACCACCACCATATATTATAATTGAAGTACCGTATGTATACTGAAGTAATATAAAAACTTACTATTAAATGAAATCCAATCTTTAAAAATAGAACATTAAATAATTTTGGATTAAATAGTTTTGATAATGATGACACACAAACTCCATAATATTCCAAGTTAACAAATTTTGCATAAGAATAAATTCCTTTGAGAAATGAAGTAAATCTAACCTATGTTGAACACGAGAAACAACAGCGTATTATTGCAATGCACTATTCTGACAAAAAGATCAACAATGATTGGAATGCATTCATACATTTACTTGTTTCTGCCTAAGCAGATGCTACATCAGAAAGTCGCTTCAAATTTTCAGCTTAAAAGCCTAAAATCAGCTATTACGACATTATCGCTCAAATTTAGCTGCTTAAAAGCTTGAAAACAATGAAAATAATATAAGCCAATTTTCAGCGAAAAATGTTACTTTGGTTTACTTTCCTCTGTTTGACATGCTTTAATTGAAACATATCCAGTGCGGCATTTCGGAACACAACATTTAATAGGCATAGCATTGACTGAATGAAGAATTGCTAGCGCACGCAATGGCCTAATCTGGGCAACAGCTGTTACTAGAAACCACAAGCTTCACATCCAGGTCATACATAAATGTAAACATCGCAGAAATCCATGCCATTACACGTTTTAAAACAACTGAATTAAGTTTATTGAGGTAACTAAAAACACACTCAATGTATTCATACAAGACTTTTCCACCAGCCGAGTTTAAGCACTGCATTGGATATACAACGAGCCGTTTTTAAGCAAACCAAATTTATAGTACTGCTTGTTAATTTGATTATGCAGATTTTTCATATTTTTCATCAATATGCCTTTTTTATAATCTAATTTTAGAAATGTTTATTAAATAATGGGAAGAGCCATGTAAACAATTCTGAGAGCGCAATATTTTTAAAAAAATATCGAGCTGAAACGAACCTCATTGAAAGGTTTTATGTTGTCGAGCCGAGCCTAGCCGAAAATACTTAAAAGTAAAACTATCCGAGCTTAAAAATTTCGGCTTGTTGGAAGTTTGATTCATACGAATTTCGAGTGGGTAAATTAATTTAATATTAATGAAATTTGATTACCGGTTAGTGTGATATAAAATCCATTTTAATTGTAACTAGTTGACATTTCAATGTCCTCGAGCTGATCATTGCCGTATATCCTGTCTTTCAAGAATGACCACATCCAGTAATCATTTAACTGAAAATTTCTTGCAATATTCGCACTTCAAATTTCCCTTGTCTGCAAGGCGTATTATGCTGGAAGTCAAAAAATTGTGACTTTGTAATAAATTTTAGAAGTGAGTGTTTTCGAAGAAAAATCGAGGTTTCATTTAGAAGATGAGAGTCCGATCGAGGGACAATGAAGTGACTTGGTTATTTTAACACTGTTACTAGTCCACTCCATAATGAATCTTTGATTCATCAGTTCGCAGTATGTGATTATCATTATTCCAATATTGCAAGATCTAATTGGCGATAATGCGAGTGTAAAAACAGCCACGTGTATATGCTGATAACATTTTAGCAAATGTATGTAGGATTGCTGGAATTTATTCAATTTCCATCGAAGACAGTTCATTTGAAGTTTCGTCGAATGTGTGCACCAGACTTTTATCAAACTTTCGAGAAAGGGGCTTGACAAAACTTGTTTTAGTTTTTCATTGCCGAAAGTTAGCTGCGAACTTTCGCCATTCTCATGATATGTCTTCACAATATGTGCAACATCTTGGTAATTAAATTTTCACTGGTAATATTTCTAGGACATAAATAGCAGATAATGAAATCCGAATATCGAAGTAATTGTTGTATATGAAAATGAATAAAGAAAAAGATTTTGATTGGTTAGAAATTAACAAATGGAATTCAACATTGTGATACGCATAATATAGTCCTTTGTTGTAGGATTATTTGTATCAAATCATTGATCAAAATTGAACTGTCGGATATACGAAATTGCTGCTGAACTTTTTGTGATGTATACCCATGCTTGTTTTACCCAGTATTTTTTTGCTATTGTCTCACACAGAGTAGTTATTTTAATTTCATAGTTAAAAGCATATAACACAATTTCTGATAAAAATGGATTTTTAGGTTAATTTGATTAAAAAATGGAAGTCACCCCCAGATTTACCACCCAGAAACCCTTCAAGGACCAGTTCTAGTTCGCGGAAAGAGTCTGACAATACAGTTGCATATAGTGAAATTTCTTCCGTGATTCAAATAAATGGCGTCCCACCTACTGATTCGAATGCAGTGAGTGTTGTTTTTCTACACACTATATATATANGCCGAGTTTAAGCACTGCATTGGATATACAACGAGCCGTTTTTAAGCAAACCAAATTTATAGTACTGCTTGTTAATTTGATTATGCAGATTTTTCATATTTTTCATCAATATGCCTTTTTTATAATCTAATTTTAGAAATGTTTATTAAATAATGGGAAGAGCCATGTAAACAATTCTGAGAGCGCAATATTTTTAAAAAAATATCGAGCTGAAACGAACCTCATTGAAAGGTTTTATGTTGTCGAGCCGAGCCTAGCCGAAAATACTTAAAAGTAAAACTATCCGAGCTTAAAAATTTCGGCTTGTTGGAAGTTTGATTCATACGAATTTCGAGTGGGTAAATTAATTTAATATTAATGAAATTTGATTACCGGTTAGTGTGATATAAAATCCATTTTAATTGTAACTAGTTGACATTTCAATGTCCTCGAGCTGATCATTGCCGTATATCCTGTCTTTCAAGAATGACCACATCCAGTAATCATTTAACTGAAAATTTCTTGCAATATTCGCACTTCAAATTTCCCTTGTCTGCAAGGCGTATTATGCTGGAAGTCAAAAAATTGTGACTTTGTAATAAATTTTAGAAGTGAGTGTTTTCGAAGAAAAATCGAGGTTTCATTTAGAAGATGAGAGTCCGATCGAGGGACAATGAAGTGACTTGGTTATTTTAACACTGTTACTAGTCCACTCCATAATGAATCTTTGATTCATCAGTTCGCAGTATGTGATTATCATTATTCCAATATTGCAAGATCTAATTGGCGATAATGCGAGTGTAAAAACAGCCACGTGTATATGCTGATAACATTTTAGCAAATGTATGTAGGATTGCTGGAATTTATTCAATTTCCATCGAAGACAGTTCATTTGAAGTTTCGTCGAATGTGTGCACCAGACTTTTATCAAACTTTCGAGAAAGGGGCTTGACAAAACTTGTTTTAGTTTTTCATTGCCGAAAGTTAGCTGCGAACTTTCGCCATTCTCATGATATGTCTTCACAATATGTGCAACATCTTGGTAATTAAATTTTCACTGGTAATATTTCTAGGACATAAATAGCAGATAATGAAATCCGAATATCGAAGTAATTGTTGTATATGAAAATGAATAAAGAAAAAGATTTTGATTGGTTAGAAATTAACAAATGGAATTCAACATTGTGATACGCATAATATAGTCCTTTGTTGTAGGATTATTTGTATCAAATCATTGATCAAAATTGAACTGTCGGATATACGAAATTGCTGCTGAACTTTTTGTGATGTATACCCATGCTTGTTTTACCCAGTATTTTTTTGCTATTGTCTCACACAGAGTAGTTATTTTAATTTCATAGTTAAAAGCATATAACACAATTTCTGATAAAAATGGATTTTTAGGTTAATTTGATTAAAAAATGGAAGTCACCCCCAGATTTACCACCCAGAAACCCTTCAAGGACCAGTTCTAGTTCGCGGAAAGAGTCTGACAATACAGTTGCATATAGTGAAATTTCTTCCGTGATTCAAATAAATGGCGTCCCACCTACTGATTCGAATGCAGTGAGTGTTGTTTTTCTACACACTATATATATATATATATATATATACTGCGCTTTTTACTATATAAATGGCTACTTCGCGACGAGAATATGCATTTTTTGACACCATACTCGGGCTCTCAACACCTGACACCTTCAAAATTAGTTAGACTAATTTTATTTGTTGTGTAATGAAGTCTTCGTCAAGAACAAATACAAAAACCCGAATTCTCGATTTAATTTAACCTCAAATAAAAATATCATCAATGTCAATTGAATGCTGGGCTAAAAGATAGAATTCATGTGAAAAGTTTAATTTAGACCATATATGAATATGGATTAGGTTGATTTTGGTAGCAAAAGTAGACGTACTATTTCATGATGTTAGTACAGAGACAAATTCTAGCAGTAATGTAAGATTCATTTCCTACATCTTAAAAAATTTCAATTTCATTAGAAACAAACATCACTATAATATAATCTTGGATATTTCTGAGTCCATTTTTTTCAAAACTGCACTTTTGTGCTTTAGTGAACATATTTATCACCTACTGAAATCAAGCAATTCACATTAAAGTAAGCACCGTGAAATGAAACGTATAGGTGAATTATAGTAACACATTAAATTTCATTGGTAATTTTTTATTTGCTCCTTGGTCTTTTTTTGTTTATGTGGATGCGCTCATTTATGCACATGGTAAAACAAGTAACCTTTAATTTCCCTTTCAACACTATAAGCGTTACTACTACCCTATGTAATGTATAGCATTAAAATATACACTTGACAGGTATTGAACATTGAGGTGATAAAATATGTATTAAAATTTTGTATTATTGTTGCTAAAATTATAACCTTCATGCAGCATATGTATTCGTACATCTGGAGGTATAGGGTTAAATGTACATTACTAATAAAAAAATCATTTATTGATTTCGTTTAAATGCGAAAATAACAACATTTTACAATTCCAATGAAATTGGCATTTAAAATTACTTTTAGTGGATATTTCTGACGTGAGGTATCCTATATGTAATTTAAACTTAAAATTAACGGCTTATAGTGAAACATCCTTCTATATTAAAATGTTAATTAGAGTAACTAAATGCTACAATACCATAATTTTTGAAAAGTTAATGCATTTATTTTATTCGAGTTGAAGATTCACTAGTTCTAACATTTTCATTTGCATTTCAATGGTAGACGTATTTATGAATTTCATTTTCTCTTTTATTTAGGAAGTTTATGACGTTGAAAGAATTAACTCAAGAAATTTTAACTTATGAGATTGTAGCTGTTTTATCGCCTGTGTGCCTTCTTGCCAGGGTCTTTAAAGTCTTCTCATAAAGAACAGTGTTTTTTAAAAATTTTTTAAAAGTGTTTTATATGCATTGTCAAAATATAACCACTCTCGTCAATTCCGAATCGTAGATTTTATTTCTACGATAGCTTGATGTCAGTATTCTACATTGCATAGAGAATTCAGTGATGATCTCGTAGGATTTTTATAAATTTGTATAAGAGAAAATGTAGAGTTCTTTACACACTGTCATCATTATCCTAACGCAGAGTTTGCACATTTCAATACAGTTGCCCCATTATGAAATTATTGTGTACATTGTACAATGATTTAGCAAAAAAACTCTCAATTTTTATTATGAAGTTCGTTTTTGACGGATATTGTAATTTGAAATTTTTTGTCTTTTGTCAGTCAAAATTTACACTGTCATCTCAAGAATAATGTTGTGGTACATGCTTTAATTTTGAATTGTTGGCGAACATTGCACCAAATGTTCATTTGTATTTTTGTATTTGTCGTAGTTTTATATAAAAGCTTTAGATGGTGTTATATTTTAGAAATATATTATTAATTAAGTATATTAATATCTTTTGATATCAAATTATGCATAATAAGTAAGATTAAGTAATCTTTCGGGCAAATTTTTCAAAAAAATTGAACTTTTTATAAATTGACCTTAACATAGAGTCACATAAAAATGGAATAAATCACATTTTCCATTTTTGTAATTAATATTTTAGTTTCAAAAACTTCAAATATTTTGTGGAATCCACAAAAATAATTAACAAGTTAAACAACTCTCTTCTGAAGTGTTGTCGAATCCACAAAAATATTTTACAAGTGAAACAGCAAATTCCAGCATTTTGTGGAATCCACAAAAATAGACAATCAAAATAAGATTCTATTCCAAAGTTTTGTGGAATCCACAAAAATAAACAATCAAAACAAAATTCCCTTCCGAAGTTTTGTGGAATCCGCAAAAATAGAAGATCGAAATAAAATTCACTTCCGATAAAATGTGACTTTTAGACACTTTTTACATTACGTGCTGCTTCAATTATACATACCAAATGATGTAACAAATATTTATATCCTACATACTACTAGATTTTAGCTTCAAAAACAAAATATATAAAATAGGGTCTGTTTAGAATGTACTCTAATATACAACATAATCATGAATATATCCCGTTCATTGCATAGTTAAATGTTCATTGGCTGAAGAAAGACAACTTAACACAGTTCATTAAAAAATTATAAATTATTAGATATGTGACATATTGAGATAAAACTTGTTATAAATGATTAGATATTATAGTCAATCACTGATTGCAAAATGCACACATTTTTCACGGTGAGAATACATTGGTGAATTAGCATTAGCTTTAAAGAACATTTAAAATTTTAACTTAAATATTATATTATTGGTAAGTAATGAAATGGTACAATAAGTTAATTTCGATTCTACATTACATAAATATTTTAGTTAGTAATTTTAATCATGCCAAACATTATGAGCCTAAAAAGAACCAATAGAAAAATTTTACTATGCATAAACCGTTTTGCCTTCCAAAGCAACACATCTTGATATTTGAAAACCAATCTGCACCATTGGCGAGTAGAACCAAAAAAGTTTGGTGATATCTTTGACTTAATGTGAGAATCTCTATATACTGCTACTACTGTACATGCACATAAATAATGTCAATGCTTTAGTATTCCAGCATGGGCTGCAAATTGTGCTTTTCATTACAGTAGAAATTCATTGGTATGACGAATAAACCAATTCACATATTATATATTCTGTATTTGCACATTACTATATAGAAACCCAAAGCGACTTGAATTTATAATAGCAGCCAAAGAATAAATCTGCATTGCATGCTCTCAAAGTAATGAGTAGTTGACGCATTGCTTTCCTCACACATGCAAAGCGAAGCCTATTGTGTGCAGCTGGATGTCATGCTGAGTATTTTGCGGAAGCTTTAATTAGGCCTACTTGTTTAATAGCCTAAGAGGGTATTCACACAGAAAGCTTGCGATATAGTGCTTGTATTTTTAACACATGTTTTAAGATAGTTGAATTCACACAGAAAGCGAGTTTGCGCTTGTGATAGATTTCTAGCAATGTATTAATACGAGAGTGTTCACACAGAACGCGAGCTTTTAATTGCTATTAGAAAAATATTCAATAATATTCTCTACACATTGTTATATTTTATTGAATTGAGCGAATCAAAGTGGATAATTTTTAATATGTAAACATTATTACAATTTAATTGATCTTTATGTAAATAATTAACCGAAAATCATTTGATAAACCTTAATGCAATTTATATTTTTTGAAATTCTAAATTACGGATGAATTAAAAAACTTTCTCTAATTTAGGCAGATTTTTAAGAATATAGAATTCAAAACATTTTCTATTAATAGCAGTTACTATAGTTCAATAACTAGTAACTGCTATAAATAAAAAATGTTGTGGACAAAACCTATTTTACAAATATGTTCAATAATACCATTTTTGTGATAATATTAAATAATAATTTGAAACTAAATACATTATACGTACTTCGTACAAATTTTTGGCATGAATTTAAATTATTGGAAGATGTCATCGTCAAAAATATTTAGCATGTTTAAAATCAAATTTACAATCTTTTACAATCGCGCACTTGTGCGCTTTCTGTGTGAATAGAACTATCTTTAAACATGTGTTAGAAAATATCACTTGCGCTAGGCATTGATGATGTCCTGGATGGGATCGGACGATGTAAATACTTTATTACATTAGATTTAGTGAGTGGGTATCATCAAAAGAAAATACAGAGAAAAGATACTCTGAAAACCGCTTTTTCTACCCCAAATGGACACTTAGAATTCAACGCAGTACCTTTTGGAATCAGTTTGGTCCCAAGTGTGTTTCAACGACTAATGAAGCACATTTTAGAAGAAATATTATATAAGGCATGTGTAGTTTATTTAGAAATCTTAATTTACGGTCAAACATTTAAACAAACAATGGAAAACTTTGGTGAGGTTGCTTTAAGATTTAGAAGGGCAGGGCTAAGGCTGTGTTCCGTTAAATGTGTGTTTTTTCATAAACAAGTAACGTTTTTAGGCCATCAAGACGCTGAGAACAGAGTAGAATGCAATCCCGGGAAAATAACTGCTGTGGAACAAGTGATAGCTCTGAAAAATCTAATGCAGCTGATAAGTTTTTTCGGGCTCTCGGGATATTATCATAGGTTTGTTCCAAACTATGCTAACATTGCTGCCCCTTAACATTGTTATTGAGAAAAAAGCAAATATATATATGGGGTGATAGTCAACAAGAAGCATTTGAAACTCTGAAATCAAAATTAACAACAGCACCAGTTTTGGAATACCCGGATTTTGATAAGGACTTTTTAGTATCATGTGATACTTCTAATGTGGCTTTAGGAGCAGTTTTAGCTCAGAGAACAGGGGATCGAGAGAACCCCATAGCATATGCGAGCAAAACTTTACACAGAGCAGAGTTGAATTATTCCACGACAAAAAAAGAGTTATTTAGTGTCATAGACCTGGTGCTAAGCATCAAAACCCTGAAGCATTAAGTAGGTTAGACACTCATCATAAGGATAATCAAGAAGACACCGACAATATTCGAGCTATGTTGACATTTTCACTAAAACTTGGGTATGAGGAAAAAGAAAAATGTATTAATGCACAAAATGAAAACCCCGGTATTGCGGTAATATATAAAATGCGGTGAAAGATAATAAACATGTAAAACCATATCGAGAAGAGCTAACAGGCTCCCCTAGGGATTCGTATGTTTATTGGTCAAAATGGGAATTATTATATGTTGAAGATAAAATTCTTTATATAAGAATAGGAATAGGTTAACCTAAACTAATTGTCCCACGATTAAACATTCATCAAATTTTAAGTTCTGTTCATCCATCTCCAACAGGAGGTCATCTCGGTCAAAATAAGACTATGGCAAGGGTTAGGGAATTATATTTTTGGCCAGGGCAGGCGAGTGATATTCTTTCATGGATAAATAAATGTGGTTCAAGGAAGTTTCCGCAGCCTGAGGTTAGGGCCCCCTTAAAAAATTAGAGTGGGTCCATTACTCAAAACAGACCGCGGAAATAAATGGGTACTTACCATGGTTGACTTGTTCACAAAATTTACTTTTGCTTTTGCATTACCTGACTCATCTGCAGAAATGACCGCTAGGGCGTTAGTAAAGCGAGTGTTCACTATTTTATGGCCTTCCGGATTACATTCTGACAGGCCAGGGCAAAAATTTTGAAAGCAATCTAATGTACCAATTATGTTTTTTACTGGATATTAAGAAATTAAAAACCACTGCTTTTCATTCTCAATGTAATGGACAGACTGAGAGATGGAACAAAACATTAATTGACATTGTTTCTAAGTACATTAAGGATGACCAGAGTGACTGGGACGAACATTTAGAAAATGTGTGTTTTGTGTACAATACAAATCAACAAAAAACTATAGGAATATCCCTGTTTCAAGCAATGTTTGGTCGAAAGGTCCGTATTCCAGTACAATTACTTTTACCGGAATCAGAAGGACATAATACTCATTATGATAACGTACATCAGTACATCCTAGACCTTAGGCTAAATTTAAGTATTATGCAAAAATCAGTTTTTGAAAAAACGGGTAAAGCCCAAGAAAGAATGTGTGATTTTTATAATAGAAAAGTAAGGTTTCAGGAATTCAACGTTGGGGATAAAGTGTGGCTAAATCATCCAGTGGTAAAGCCAGATTTAGCTAGGAAATTACATCAACCTTATTCAGGGCCATACGAGATTATCAAAATACTAAATGATGTAAATGTACAAATCAAAAACTTAATCTCCGAAAAAATGGCCACTAATTGTTTACATTAACAGACTTAAACCTTACAACCAACCTGTCAATGCAAATAATCCTATGGGAACACATGAAACTATCGTAGATGGTAATGTACGCAGGGGGCTGTATCCCATGCAGGAGCACTGGGCCACAGACTGATATGGTACGACATTATCTTGGCCATAAATCAAGTTAACAAGGGCGTTACAGCATGTATTAGAAACATTAGTAGTGAGGGAAGACGAGGCCTGATCTCACAAAATGACCTTGAGCTCTGCGATATCGAGGGAGTGTTTGCAAATGTTAATTAATGAGTCATTCTACTTGACAAATGTTTTGACATCTCCGCTAATGGGTTTTTAGTGACGTCAGATATTTTTAAGTATGTCTACTAATGGATTTCAATTAGTAATGCTTTTAATTGATTTACATATTAGGGCCATTTTTTGGTATGAGTAATTTCACTTTTGATAATATCACGGGCCATTTTTTGGCATGACTAATTCCACTTTGTTAATATCACATGTTACAGCATTATTTTGTTAATATTCCTCGCTATCACACATTTTCGTTTTCGTCAATGCTATCAATTTTCCATATTTCGATTGCTTACATGAAC